>SJXQ01011670.1:3770-82252 GCA_006408695.1 Aepyceros melampus
AGTATTTACTTTAACATGAAAGGAGGGATATGCTAATATATATATATATATATATATATATATATATAGAGAGAGAGAGAGATAGGCTACATATATAATATATATAATCTATACATCTCTATATATAATATATATACACTAATATATATAATATATATATATCTTTCCCCAAAAAATTTCAAATTTTTTTTCCATTCCAGTGCTTTTCTTTGTATGTTTTTGTTTTATAATGTAGAATACCTTTTCTTTTTCTGAATATACAACTCCTACCCAGTTCAAATGTCCTGTTGTCTAAGTCTTTTCTGGATCAATCAAAATAGAGTTATTTATTCCTTTTTGAATTTTCTTAACACCCTCTTCACCTCTCCTACCATCTTGCTGGAGCAACTCTTTTGTCCTTGGACATGGGGTATCTTTTTTGGTGGGATCCAACATTCTCCTGTTGATGCTTGTTCAGCAGCTAGTTGCAATTTTGGAGTTCTCACAGGAGAAGATGAGCATATGTACTTCTATTCCACCATCTTAATCATAGCAAAAACAATCACCAAAAACAAGACCAGGAGCTAACTGTGGCTCAGATCATGAACTCCTTATTGCAAAATTCAGACTCAAATTGAAGGAAGTAGGGAAAACCACTAGACTATTCAGGTATGACCTAAATCAAATCCCTTATGATTATACAGTGTAAGTGACAAAGATTCAAGGGTTTAGATCTGATAGAGTGCCTGAAGAACTATGGTAAGAGGTTTTGACATTGTACAGGAGGCAGTGATCAAGACCATCCCCAAGAAAAGGAAATGTAAAAAGGCAAAATGGTGTCTGAGGAGGCCTTACAAATAGCTAAGAAAAAAAGAAAAGTGAAAGGCAAAGGAGAAAAGTAAAGTTATACCCATCTGAATGCAGAGTTTCAAAGAATAGCAAAGAGAGATAAGAAAGCTTTCCTCAGTGATCAGTGCAAAGAAATAGAGGAAAACAATAGAATGGGAAAGACTAGAGATCTCTTCAAGAAAGTTAGAAATACCAAGGGAACATTTCATGCAAAGATGGGCACAATAAAGGACAGAAACAGTATGCACCTAACAGAAACAGAAGATATTATGAAGCAGTGGCAAGAATACAAGGAAGAACTGTACAAAAAAGATCTTCACGACCCAGATAACCACGATGGTGTGATCAATCACCTAGAGCCAGACATCCTGGAATGTGAAGTCAAGTGGGCCTTAGGAAACATCACTATGAACAAAGCTAGTGGAGATGATGGAATTCCAGTCAAGCTGTTTCAAATCCTAAAAGCTGATACTGTGAAAATGCTGTGCTCAATATGCCAGCAAATTTGAAAAGTCAGCAGTGGCCTCAGGACTGGAAAAGGTCAGTTTTCATTTCAATCCCAAAGAAAGGCAATGCCAAACAATGTTCAGACTACCACACAATTGCACTCATCTCACATGCTAGCAAAGTAATGCTCAAAATTCTCCAAGCCAGGCTTCAACAGTACGTGAACCATGAACTTCCAGATGTTCAAGCTGGTTTTAGAAAAGTCAGAGGAACTAGAGGTCAAATTGCCAACATGCATTGGATCATCGAAAAAGCAAGAGATTTCCAGAAAAACATCTACTTCTGCTTTATTGATTATGCCAAAGTCTTTGACAGTGTAGATCACAACAAATTGGAAAACTGCAAGAGATGGTGATACCAGACCACCTGACCTGCCTCCTGAGAAATCTGTATGCAGGTCAAGAAGCAATAGTTAGAACTAGACATGTAACAACAGACTGGTTTCAAATTGGGAAAGGAGTACATCATGGCTGTATATTGTCACCCTACTTATTTAACTTATAGCAGAGTACATCATGGAAAATGCGAGGCTGGATGAAGCACAAGCTGGAATCAAGATTTCCAGGAGAAATATCAATAACCTCAGATATCCAGATGACACTACCCTTATGGCAGAAAGCAAAGAAGAACTAAAGAGCCTCTTGATGAAAGTGAAAGACAAGAGTGAAAAAACTGGCTTAAAACTGAACATTCAAAACATGAACATTATGGCACCTGATCCCATCACTTCATGGCAAATAGATGGGGAAACAGTGGCTAACTTTATTTTTCTAGGCTCCAAAATCACTGCAAATGGTGATTGCAGCCATGAAATTAAAAGATGCTTGCTCCTTGGGAGAAAAGTTATGACCAACCTAGACAGCATATTAAAAAGCAGAGACATTACTTTACCAACAAAGGTCCATCTAGTCAAAGCTATGGTTTTTCTGGTAGTCATGTACAGATGTAAAAGTTGGACTATAAAGAAGGCTAAGTGCCAAAAAATTGATGCTTTTGAATTGTGGTGTTGGAGAAGACTCTTGAGAGTCCCTTGGACTACAAGGACATCCAACCAGTCCATTCTAAAGGAGATCAGTCTTGGGTGTTCATTGGAAGGACTGATGTTGAAGCTGAAACTCCAATACTTTGGCTGCCTGATGCGAAGAGCTGACTCATTTGAAAAGACCCTGATGCTGGGAAAGATCGAGGGCAGGAGGAGAAGGGGATGATGGAGAATGAGATGGTTGGATGGCATCACCGAATCAATGGACATTTTGCGTAAACTATGGGAGTTGGTGATGGACAGGGATGCCTGTAGTGCTGTGGTTCACAGGGTCACAAAGAGTTGGACACGACTGAGCGACTGAACTGAACTGAACTGAACAGGGAACTCTCTTTCCAGTGGCTATAAGATCTATTTTCTGAACTGAACATTCTCTTCACCTATCATTTTTTCCCTTGAGATTTAAAATATTTATGTATCTGTTTTAGCTGTCCTTAGATTTTTTTAAAAAAAATAATTTAACTTATTTATTTTTGACTGTGTAGGTTTTTGTTGCTGTGTGAGCTTTTCTCTATTTGTGACAAGCAGAGGCTACTCTTCATTGTGGTGCACAGGCTTCTCATTGCAGTGGCTTCTCTTGTTGCAGAACAGTCTTTAGGCATATGGGCTTGGTAGTTGTGGCTTCCAGTATCTACAGCACAGGCTCCATATTTGTGGCCCACAAACTTAGCTGCCCAGTGGCATGTGAGATCCTCCTGGACCGGGGATTGAACCTGTGTCTCCTGCATTGGCAGGCAGATTCTTCACCACTGAGCTACCAGGGAAACCTCTCCTTAAATATCTTGAAGGTAGGAACAGTCTTGGACATTTTTATTTATGTGCCTTGTATAACTTGGGTGCTCAGAAAATATTTATTGGGTGAAGCAAAAGATTTATCCTATGGATGTTGAATAACAATTTAAGAATTAGAGGATAAGGTAATATTTACAAAAATGATTACACCAGGTCGTTAATTGGTCTCCATTTTAAGGAGTCTTCATTATTCCTAAAGATTTCTTTGAATATAGATTAAAATCTCAAACATAGTGTAGAGTTTCGTTTGTGTGCTTATGTTAGAAGGAAGAAGTGGATTAAGCACAGATGGATGGCTGAAGAGACAGGGAGGCAATAGAAAGACCTGAATCCCCTCCTTTTGGCATGGGGAAATGTAGGAATTTCCTGTGGTCTTGGCCAGGATTACCTGGCTAGAGCAATTTTGCTAATAGCCCAATCAAGGAGGCTGGCTATCAGATGAGGCACCTTAGCAACAAGAGGCAATAGGATGTTCTGCTACATGGGAGGCTCTTTTGTCAGAGAGCAGCAGAGGAGTAGGGCTTCTTGGAGACTCATGAAGAACCTTGATGTATGTCCAACAAGCAGATCAGTATTTAGGCATTGTTGCACCAAGGGCATCTTCAGCCTGTCAACATGAGAGAAGCTGGAATAGCTACAATGAGGGTTAAGCTTTAAAGAGAGAGGAAGGGGACTTCCCTGGTGGTCCAGTGGTTAAGATCCCATGGTGTCAAGCAGGGAATCCAGGTTTGATCCCTGGTCAGGGAACTAAGATCCCACATGTGGCATGGTGTGGACAAAAGTAATTCTTTTTTAAAAAAAGGAAGGAGGTGTCTCAGAGCCAGACCCTGCCAACACCTTTCATCTCAAACCCCATATTCAGGACCACCACTCAAGCCTCACCTGAAGATAAGGAAAGGAGATGAGATTTTTTTAAAACTTGGAAGTTAATGCTTTAATTCAAACCAAATTTTAATACCTCATAAGTAAGTAAGTAAAGTCACTCAGTCGTGTGAGGGAATCTTCATGAGATCATATTGCTGTACTGGGAAGGGAGATTCAACAATCCCCTAGAGAAGATAGTACAGTAACTGGCAACATTCCAGCCACTTTATTTTCAGATTCCACCAAGCTGAAACTTCTCAGTAAACCCAGTTACATTAGTCAACAAAGGACTGTCTTGGTCTTCTAGGGCCATGTATTAGGTGACTTAAACAACAGATATTTATTTTCTCACAGTTTTTGGAGGCTGGGAAGTCCATGATCGAAGTTGTCAGGTTTGGTGTCTAGTGAGGGCTCTTTCTGTCTTGCAGAAGGCCACTTTCTTGCTGGTGGGGTGGATGGGGGTATGGGATGAGATGAGATGAGGTGAATCTCTAGAGTTTCTTCCTTTTTTTTACAAAGTCACCAGTTCTATCAGATTAGAGCTCCACCCTGATAACCTAATTTGACCTCTCTCACCTCCTTAAAGGCCTTATCTCCTATACAGTCTCATGGCGAGGGTGAGGGGGATGGGGGGGTTTAGTGCTTATGACTACATGTTGACTAAAGTCAAGATATAACTTTAGGGGTACACAATTCATTCCAGAGCAAAGACCTCTTACCATGAGGCAGAAATTATTTACCAACACAACAGAATAGAGGAAACCAGGCTAAAAAATGATTTCCCATTCTATCCCAAATAAATGCCTGTGTGCTAAGTTGCTCCAGTCGTGTCTGACTCTCTGCAACCCCAGGGACTGTAGCCCACCTGGCCCTCTGTCCATGGGATTTCCCAGGCAAGAATACTGGAGTGGGGTGCCATTTCCTCCTCCAGCGGATCTTCCTGATTCAGGGTTTGAACCTACATCTCCAATGTCTCCTGCATTGCAGGTGGATTCTTTACCTGCTGACACATCAAGGAAGCCCCAAATATCCCAAATGCCTGCATATTGCAATTTCAAATGGAAGCAAGAACTTTCAGACCTTCATTAAATAAATCTTGGATATATGGTCATGATTAAGACCAAAGGAACTAAAAAGCTGATTGGAAATTCAGAGACTCAGTCATTTGTCTCCAATGCTGAGGTAGTTGCTGCTGCCAAATACTGGGGGACTTGGGGGAGCGAAATTTCAGAATAATTTATCATGGCTTAAAAGTCAAAATATGTTCTTCAAAAATTAACATGTGCCATTGGCAATCTAGAGCTCAACAGCAGCAAGCCGAAACCTACAATCAACAATACACTGGAGAATACAGATAGTAGGAATTAAACTGAAAATTTAATGCCAAGTCCCCTCCCACCTAAAAAGGTTGCAACTGAAATCCACTTGTTAAGTCAGAATAGAAAGTCTGCTCTTAAGAGATGTTTCTGAATTCCAGTTTTAGGTGTGACATGTAAAGAGCTTAGAAGCACTCACAACAAGAAAACAACTGTTCTCAAGGAAAAAATCAACAATTCTTGTATTCATCAGAGAATGGAGCTCCTTGGCAAACTCCTGCCCTCCAAACTGGAGAGACAAAGAGAGAAAAAGCCATAACACTAGAGGAAATTTTAGCCTCTGACATCACAATTACAGAAAAAAGTGTACACAGCCTATACCTTCCTAGTCAGATAAATTTAAACCTCACACTCCCTCAGATCCTTTTACCCAATACATTATGTTTGGCTTTCAATTTTTAAAAATCACAAGTCATACAAAAACACAAAAAGCACTATCTGAGTGAACAAAGGAAGCATCAGAACCAGACTCAGATATGGCAGAGAGTTTGGAATTATCAGGCTGAGAATTTAAAATACTATGATTAATATGCCAAGTGTTCCCAAGGGAACAGTAGACAAATGCAAGAAAAGATAGGGAAAGTAAGAGAGATGGAACTTTAAGAAAGAATCAAAAGAAAATGCTAGAAATCAAAAACACTGTAACAGAAATGATGAATGTGTTTGATGGATTCATAAAGAAAAGAATCAGTTAACTTAAAGATATATCAATAGAAACTTTCAAAACTGAGAAACGAACAGAAAAGAATGAAAAAGACTGAGCAGAATGTTCAAGGACTGTGGGACAGTTACAAAAAGGGTACATGTGTATAATATCAATACTGAAAGGAGCAGAAAGAGAGAAAGGAACAGAAGAAATATTTGAAGTTTTAAAGGCTGAGAATTTTCCAAAAATAAAAGACAGACACCAATCCACAGATCCAGGAAGCTCAGAGCACAACAAACAGGATAGATACCACCCCCCCCCCAAAATCAATATGTAAGCATATCATATTCAAACTGCAGAAAAACAAAGATAAAAAGAAAATCTTGAAAGAAGCCAGAGAAAATAATGCCTTACTTTATAGAGGAATTAGAACAATTCAACTGGGCTTACCTTCAGAAACCATCCAAACAAAAAGAGAATAAGGTAAAATGTTTAAAGTATTGCTGACTGTGAGGATGGCAGGGAGGGGGAAGCTAATGGCAGTGATGGGAGACAAGGACACTGTGACTGGCTTCCTGCTGGGTGGCACAGGGGTGCTTAACAAGAACTGCCACCCAAATTTCCTGGTGATGGAGAAAGATACTACCATCAGTGAAACTGAAGACACATTCTGGCAGTTTCTAAACCAGGATTACATCAGCAGCATCCTTATCAACCAGTACATTGCAGAGATGGTGCAGGCATGCACTTGATGCCCTCTGGCACTGAATTCCAGCCATACTGGAGACCCCACCCAAGGAGTACCTCTGTGATGCTGCCAATGTCTCCATCTTGCACAGGGCCAAGGGCATGCTTATGGCTGAAAACCTGCACTAAGGGACTCTCCACAGCCAGTAGCCTCTCCCTAGGCTTACCACCAGCCCTTGTCTAAGATGTGAGCCTCTGAGTTCCAATTCCCTGCCCCTTCCCACTCCACTGAGAGGCTAGGTGAGGTGCTTCCAGGTACCAGGGCTCTGCCATTAAAATCAAGGCTGGTTAGGGAAAAAAATAAATAAATAAATGAAAATAAAGAGAGCAGACACAAATTACTGGTGTCAGAAATGAAAGTGAAACCAGCACTACTGATCCCATGGACAGTAAAATGATAATTAAAAAATACAGTTGACCCTTGAATGACACTGGTTTGAACCATGCAAAATTTTTTCCAATAAATACAATAGCACTACATGATCCACAGTTGATTGACTCTTGGATGCAGAACCATGAATGCAGAGAGCTTACTATAAAGTTGTGCATGAATTTCTTACTGCACAATGAATCAGTGTCCCTAACCCCCATGTTGCTCAAGGGTCAACTATATTTTGAACAACTTTACAACCACTAATTTGATAAAAGATGAAATGGACCAATTCTTTGAAAGACAAAATATGTCAAAACTCACACAAGGGGAAATAGATAATCTGAGTATATCTATAACCATTAAAGAAATTGAAATCAGTAATTAATAACCTTCCAAAACAGAAAACACCAGGCCCAAATGGTTTCACTATGTGTTTAATAAAAAAAAATTTAACACCAAAAACATTCTGTATTGGGGTATAGCCAGTTAACAACATTGTGATAGTTTCAGGTGAACAGTGAAGGGACTCGGCCATACATATACATTTATCCATCTTCCCCCTAACCCCCCTGCCATCCAGACTGGCATTTAATATTGGGCAGAGTTCCATGTGCTATACGATAGTTTTTTGTTGGTTATCCATTTTAAATATAGCAGTGTGTACATGACCTTCCCAAAGTCCTTCACTATCCCTTCCCCCCTGCCACTATGAGTTTGTTTTCAAAGTCTGTGAGTCTCTTTCCATTTTTAAAGTAAGTTCAGTTGTATCATTTCTTTTTAGATTCCACATATAAGGATGTCATATGATGTTTTTCCTTCACTGTATAACTCACTTCGCTTGGTCTGACACTCTCTAGGTTCATCCATGTTGCTGCAAATGGCCTTATTTCATTATTTTTAATGTCTGAGTAATATTCTGTTGTATGTATGTACCACATCTTCTTTATCCATTCCTCTGTCCATGAACATTTAGATTGTTTCCATGTCTTGGCCATTGTGAACAGTGCTGCAATGAGCATTGGGGTGCATGTATCTTTTGGGGCCATGTTTTTCTCTGTATATATGCCCAGGAGTGGGATTGCAGGGTCATATGGTAGTTCTAACTTTAGTGTTTTAAGGAACCTCCATATTGTTCTCCATAGTGGCTGTACCAATTTACATTCCCACCAACAGTACAGGTGGGTTCCCTTTTCTCCACACCCTCTCCAGCATTTGTTATTTGTGGATTTTTTGATGAGAGCCATTCTGACTGATGTGAGGTGATATCTCATTGTGGTTTTGATTTGCTTTGTTCTAATAGCTAGCAATGTTGAACATCTTTTCATGTGCCTATTGGCCAACTGTATGCCCTCTTTAGAGAAATGTCTATTCAGCTGTCTGCCCATTTTTTTAGTGGGTTGTTTGTTTTGATGCTATTGAATGTCATAAGCTGTTCATAAATTTTGGAGACTAATCCCTTATCAGTCACATCATTTGCAAATATTTTCACTCAATCTGTGGGTTGTCTTTTTGTTTTGTTTATTGTTTCCTTTGCTATGCAAAAATTTTTGAGTTTAAGTAAGTCCCATTTGTTTATTTTTGCTTTTATGTCCATTATTTGGAGAGATAGATTAAAAAAGATGTTGCTGTGATTTACATCAGAGAGTATTCTGCCTATGTTTTCCTCCAAGAGATTTACAGTATCTGGCCTAACATTTAGGTCTTTAATCTATTTTGAGCCCATTTCTGTGTATGATCTAATTTCATTCTTCTACATGTGCCTGTCTGGTTTTCCCAGCACCATCCATTGAAGAGACTGTCTTCCCAACATTGCATAGCCTGACTCCTTTGTCATAAATTAATTGACCATAGGTGCATGGGCTTATTTCTGGGTTTTCTATCCTGTTCCACTGATATATATCTCTATTCTTGCACCAGTATCATACTGTTTTGATGATTGTAGCTTTGTAGCATAGTCTGAAGTCAGGGAAACTGTTTCCTCTAGCTCTGTTTTTCTTTTTCAAGATTGCTTTGGCTATTTGGGGTCTTTTGCATCTCCATACCAAAGGGTTTCACTATTGAATTTCACTAAACATTTAAGAAACAAATGATACCAATTCTCTACTTCTACTGCTAAGTCACTTCGGTTGTATCCGACTCTGTGCGACCCCATAGACGGCAGCCCCCCAGGCTCTCCCATCACTGGGATTCTCTAGGCAAGAACACTGAAGTGGGTTGCCATTTCCTGCTCCAATGCATGAAAGTTAAAAGTGAAAGTGAAGTTGCTCAGTCTTGTCCGACTGTTAGCGACCCCATGGACTGCAGCCCACCAGGCTTCTCTGTCCATGGGATTTTCCGGGCAAGGGTACTGGAGTCGGGTGCCATTGCCTTCACCTACCAATTCTCTACAGTCTGCTCCAAAAAATAGATGCAGTGAATACTTCCTAATGCATTTTATGAGGGTCAGCATTATCTAATACCAAAACCAGGCACAGATATTACAAGACAGGAAAACTACCAAAGGATATCTCTCATGAGCATAGATTCATAAATCCTCAGCAAAATATCAGGAAATCAAATCCAGCAATATATAAAAAGGCTTATACCCCACAACTCAATGTGTGTTCTAGATATCCAAGGGGAAGTTCAAAATTTTAAAGTCAATTAATGTAATCCATTACATTAACAGGTAAAGAAGAAAAATAATATGATCACAGTTCAGTTCAGTTGCTCAGTCGTGTCCAACTCTTTGCTACCCCATGAATCCCAGCATGCCGGGATTCCCTGTCCATCACCAACTCCCAGAGTTCACTCAGACTCACGTCCATTGAGTCCGTGATGCAATCCAGCCATCTCATCCTCGGTCGTCCCTTTCTCCTCCTGCCCCCAATCCCTCCCAGCTTCAGGGTCTTTTCNTGATGAACAGTTTCTATACTAAACTGTTATCTCAAAAACTGATCACCAATGGTTCACCGCTATTTATGTACATTCATTAATTTTCAGTTTCTTTTCTCATATAGGTTATCACAGAATATTGATTAGAGTTCCCTGTGCAATGCAGGAGGTCCTTATTGGTTATCTATTTTATTTATAATGGTGTGTGTAAGTTCATCCCAAGCTCCTGTTTTATCCCTCCCTCACTACACTTCCCCTTTAGTAACTGTAAGATTGTTTTCAATATCTGTAACTCTGTTTTGTAAAAAAGTACATTTCATCACTTTTTAAAATTAGATACACATGTGAGGGATATACTTGTCTTTGTCTGACTTACTTCACTTAGTATGACAATCCCTAGGTCCATCTATGTTGCTGAAAATGACATTCTTTCATTCTTTTTTATGACTGAGTAATATTCCTTTGTATTTCTGGACCACATATTTATCTATTCCTCTGTTGATGGACATTTAGGTTGCTTTCATGTCTTGGGTATTGTAAATAATGCTGCAATGAACATTGGGGTGCTTGTACATTTTTCAAATTATGATTTTCTCTGGATATATTCCCAGGAAGGGAGTTGCTAGATATTATGGTAATATTATTTTTCTGTTTTACTTTATTGGAGTATAATTGATTTACAATGTTGTGTTAGTTTCAGGTGTATAATAAAATGACTCAGTTATACATACATATGTATTCATTCATTTTTAGATTCTTTTCTCATTCATGTTACTACAGAATATTGAGTAGTGTTCCCTTTGCTATACAGTAGGTTGTTTTTGGTTATCACTGTTATACATAGTAATTGTGTATGTGGGCTTCCCAGGTAGTACAGAGGTAAAGAATCCACCTACCAATGACAGAGACAAAAGAGAAGCGGGTTCAATCCCTGGGTTGGAAAGATCCCCTAGAGCAGGAAATGGCAACTCACTCCAGTATTCTGGCCTGGAAAATTCCATGGACAGAAATCCTGTTGGACCACAGTCCATGGAATCAAAAAGAGTCAGACATGACAGTTGTGTATGTATATCTCAGGCTCCTAATGTATCCCTCCCCCAACATTTCTCCAGTGGTAACCACATGCTTCTTTTCAACATCCAGAAATTTATTTCTATTTTGTAAATAAGTTTATTTGTGTCATTTAAAAAAAATTAGATTCCATGCATAAGTGATATCATATGATATTTGTCTTTCTCTCTCTTACTTTACTTAGTATGACATTCCCTAGGTCCATCCATGTTGCTGCTAAGTCACATCAGCCATGTCCAACTCTGTGCAACCCCAAAGACGGCAGCCCACCAGGATCCTCCATCCCTGGAATTCTCCAGGCAAGATCACTGGAGTGGGTTGCCATTTCCTTCTCCAATGCAGGAAAGTGAAAGTGAAGTCACTCAGTCATGTCCAACTCTTAGCGACCCCATGGACTGCAGCCCACCAAGCTCCTCCATCCATGGGATTTTCCAGGCAGGAGTACTGGAGTGGGGTGCCATTGCCTTCTCTGCCATGTTGCTGCACATGGCATTATTTAATTCATTTTTATGAGTAAGTAGTATTTCACTTTATATATGTACCACATCTGCTTTATTCTTTCCTCTGTTGATGGACATTTGGGTTACTTCCGTATCTTGGCTAATATAAATAGTGCTGCAATGAAGATTAAAGTGCATGTACATTTATGCATCATGGTTTTCTCTGGATATGTGCCAGTAGTGGAACTGCTGGATCGTATGGTAACTCTGTTTTTAGTTTTTCAAGAAACTTCCATAATGTTCTCCGTAGTGACTGTATCAATTTTCATTCCCACCAACAGTGCAAAAGAGTTCCCTTTTTTTCACACTCTCTCCATCATTTACTGTTTGTAGATTTAGGGATGACGACGATTCTGGCTGGTGTGAGGTGATACCTCATTGCAGTTTTGATTCACGTTTATCTGATAATTAGTGATGTTGAGCATCTTTTCATGTGCTCTTTGGATATCAGTATGTCTTCCTGAAGGTGTGTTTATTTATATCCTCTGCCAATTTTTGTTTGGATTGTTTTTTGACATAGAGTGTATGAGCCTTTTATATATTTTGGAGATTAATCCCTTGTTGTTTGCTTTATTTGCAAATATTTCCTGTCATTCTGTGAATTGTCTTTTTCTTTATGGTGTCTTTTGCTCTATGGAAGCTTTTAACTTTAATTAAATGTCACCCATTTATTTTTGTTTTTATTTTCATTACTCTAGGAGGTGAATCAGAAACCATATTGCTAAAAAAAAAAAAGTACTACTGGAGAGAACAAGATGGCAGAGGAGTAGGTGGATGTGGAGTACATCTCTCTCCATGGATACATCAGGAATACACCTTCAGACACAGAAATGCATGCAGAACACCAGCTGAGAGCAGATATGAGTACCTGACCGGTGCGAAAGAATATATAGACCCATGCAAAACTCACTAGGACAAAGGAACTAGGAGTAAAAATAGGAGTGTTAGTAGGACAGGACCTCCTTTTGGTGGGTAGGGGAACTGAAGCAGGGGTTTGATACCCAAATCAGGACAATTGTCTGAGTCAGAGGAGAAACATTTAAGGCCAAGAGTGAAACAGCTGATCTGTGGCAGCCTAAATGAATGACAATCAGACAGTCCTTGTAGCAGCCATATATACCCCGGACAGGGATGTAGATGTCCTGGAAGGTGCAGCAGCTGAGAGCTTAGGGATTGTGGAGCAATCTCAGGGTGAGGGCTGCTGTTGACCATAGAGAGATGGATCAAGGGGATGTGAGGGAGGAAACGGTGGTGGGAAATGCGTATAGAGGTAAGCCAGGTAGCCATGGAAGCAAGGTGATACTGCTGAGTCATGTGTAGGAGGTGGACCCATCACCATAGCCTCTCTCCCCTCACATGCCAGCATTGGCACCTGAACAATAGAGAGGCTGGCACATAAAACACTTGATGCTCTGAACTTCAGAGTAGGACCCCACCCAGGGTACTCCTTGAAGTGACTGATGCCCTGAACAACAGAGAAGGCCCCAGGCAATGGTGCCCTGTTAAGTGCCTGAATGGGCAGAGCTATGGAGAAAGACTGGCCAAAGAGGCCTTCTGATAGCCAGCTACAAGAGGCTTGAAAAAAGACTGATAGGGCCATAACTCCTGCGGTGGGGGCAGTCTGTGTCTCAGCACACTTGGCACCGCCAGGGTCCCTGCAAGCCAAACAGCTGTGCCACCTTCACGCTCAACTCTCACTGGGGCAGAGCTGCCACAGGCAAAAAAATCTTGCATCTGTGTGCAGGATGGCTCCAGTGGTGTCAGACTCTTTGCAACCCTGTAGACTGTGGCCTGCCAGGTTTCTCTGTCAGGGAGGGGTTTTCTCCAGGCAAGAATACTGGAGCATATTGGCCAATGCTGGTTGCCATACCCTTCTAGAGCACTATATTTCCTGCCGCCCTAGCCGCCAACTCCCCTGAGTACCAGGTGCTGCCAGAACACCTGCGACCCAAGCAGCTGCACCACCTCCACACCTGGCCCTCACAGGGGCAAACCCAAGTCTTCCAGGGCAGCCTCAGGAGCAAACCCCAGGGGATGAACCACATGCAGAGGTGGAAATAAAATCACAGTTGAAATCCAGGGGCAGTGTGGCTAAGGAAGAAGACCCGAAACCTTCCGACCAGCTGTACAAGCCGCAGATTAAATCCACATGATCAACTAGGCAGACTCTGTGTCTATGGAATATATGAAAGGTCATTGAGAGCTCCCACAAAAGAAAACATGCTAGTTCTGATAGCTGTGGACATTGGAGGCAGGAACACAGAGTGGTAGGACCAGATTAGAATCTGAACTGCCCCCAGAGCAAGTCCAGAGACCAGCATAGTGTTGGAGGGTAACCTAGGGAGGTGAGGTGGACTGTGAATCCCAGTGAGGGAAAGAACTCTGACAGCAGTGACTCAAGAAAACATTCGTTATTCTTATTTTTTGACTTGTTCTGTAGATTCTTTTGGATTTTTTTCTTCCTTTTCCTCCCCTCTCCCCCATTGTAGTTGTCAATTTTAGTGCACAATGAAATCTAGTTAAGGTTTTGAGCTTTTTTTTTCTTTTTTCAGTCACATTTTTTATTGTTGTTATAAACCCCTGCTTCTACATTGGGCTTTTGCAGTTATGGGGAGTTTTCCTTATTTTTTTTCTTTTCTCTTGTTTTAATTTTACTTTTTACTTTTTAACCTATTATTATCTTTTCTAAATTTATTTCTTTGTTTGTTTTCCTACTGTTCTTTCCCCCTTGCCGTTAATCTTTAATGTATATAAATCTTGTTTATCTACCTCTATTTAACTTTGCATATCTATTCTTTCTTTCTTTCCTTTCCTCTCAGCGTATGTTAATTTTATTTTCATTGCTTTATTCCCCAGTTGGCACCTTGCTTTACTTTTGTTTTCCAGTTTGTGCTTTAGTTAGTTTTGTTCTGCTAGACATAATTTTTGGTTTCCTTTGTTTGCCAGGTCAATCTACTGTATTTTATTTTCGTTGGACTGTTTTGGTTTTGCTTATGGGTATATATGTATATTCAGTCAAACTTTTTATTGTTATAAACCTCTGCATCTACATTGGGCTTTTGTAGTTCTGTGGAGTTTTCCTTTTTTCTTTCTTCCATTTTTTTTCTTTTCTCTTTTTTTATACTTTTAATTTTTTAAAACCTATTATATTTTTTCTACATTTATTCCATTGTTTGCCTTTCCTACTGTTCTTTTCCCCTTGCAGTTAATCTTTATATAAACCTTCTTCATCTACCTCTGTTTAACTTTGCATATCTATTCTTTCTTTTCTTTATTTCCTCTCAACATATTTGTTAGTTTTGTTTTCATTGCTTTATTCCCCACTTGGCACCTTGCTTTGGTTTTGTTTTCCACTTTGTGCTTTAGTTAGTTTTGTTCTTAACTGGTAAATATAATTTTTGATTTCCTATGTTCACCAGGTCAAATAAATTCTACTTTATTTTTGTTGGAATGTTTTGACTTTGCTCATGCTGCAGTCCATGGGGATCGCTAAGAATCAGACACAACTGAGCGACCTCCCTTTCACTTTCACTTTCATGCATTGGAGAAGGAAATGGCAACCCACTCCAGTGTTCTTGCCTGGAGAATCCCAGGGACGGGGGAGCCTGGTGGGCTGCCGTCTATGGGGTGGCACAGAGTCGGACACAACTGAAGCGACTTAGCAGCAACAGCAGCAGCATGGGTGTATATTCAATTATTTTAATTATTATTTTCCTGATTTTCTAACAACCATTTGTCTGAGGTTCATCTTTGGTTTCTTGTTTGGGGATATTTCTTTTAATCTCACTTAATGCTATAACAAACCACTTGTGGAATCTTCGTTCCTGACCAAAGATCAAGCCCGGAGCCTTTGGAGTGGGAGCACTGACTCCAAGACCCTAGACTACCAGAACTAACCCTAGGGAGTATCAGATACTGAGAACTCACACAAAGAAAAATGCTTGAAGACCCAGCATCATCCAACCACCAGTAGCACCCTGAGCAGGATGCCTCATCTAAAAAACAAACAAAACAAAAATACAAAGCCAATCATCAGCAGTCAGGATTAGCAACCTCACTCAGGCTTGCCCATCAGAGGAAAAACAAACAAAAACTCAGCACAAATTTTACACTATACAAAGATTACACAAACCACTGGACCAACCTTAAGAGGGCACAAACCAAAAGGAAGAAAGAATTCAACCTTGAAGCCTGGGAAACGGAGACCTCAAACACGATAAGTTAAAACAAACCCAAAAAAGGCAGAGAAATAATACACAAATGAAGGAACAAAGTATAAACACAGAAGTCCAAATAAATGAAGAGGAAATAGTCAAACTACTTGAAAAAGAATTCAGAATAATCAGAGTAAACATGATCAAAAACCTTGAAAACAAAATGGAGAAAATGCAACAATCAATTAACAAAGACCTAGAAGAATTAAAGAATAAAAATATAGAGACAAACAGCACAATTACTAAGTTAAAAACACTCTAGAAGGAAACAAGAGCAGAATATCTGAAGCAGAAGAATGAATCAGTGAGCTGGAAGATAAAATGGTGGAAATAATTCTGAAGAGCAGAATAAAATAAAAGAATGAAAGGAACTGAGGATAGTCTCAGAGACCTCTGGGACAATATCAAATGCACCAATTATAGGGATCTCAGAAGAAGAAGAGAGAAAGAAAGAGTATGAGAACAATTTTAAAGAGATTATATTTGAAAATTTCCCCAGCATGGAAAAGGAAATAGTCAATGAAGTCCAAGAGGCACAGAGAGTCCCATACAGGATAAACTCAAGGAAAAACATGGCAAGACACATACTAATCAAACTAATAAAGACTAAACACAAAGAATATTAAAAGCACCAAAGGAGAAGCAACAAGTAACATACAAGGGAAACCTCATTTTCTTAACAGCTGATCTTTGAGGAGAAACTCTGCAGGCCAGAAGGGAAAGGCAAGATATATTTAAAGTGCTGAAAGGGAAAGATCTACAACCAAGATTATTGTACCTGGCAAGGATCTCATTCAAAATTGATGGAGAAATAAAAAGCTTTTCAGACAAGCAAAAGTTAAGAGAATTCAGTACCACCAAACCAGCTTTCCATCAAATGTTAAAGGGACTTATATAGTCAAGAAATACAAGAGAAAAAAAAGGTATACAAAATCAACCCCAAACAATTAAGAAAATGGCAATAGGAACATATATATCAATAATTACTTTAAATGTAAATAGATTAAAGGCTCCAACCAAAAGACACAGGCTGGCTGAATGGATACAAAAACAAGACCCATATATATGCTGTCTACAAGAAACCCACTTCAGACCTAAAGACACATATAGACTGAAAGTGAGAAAATGGAAAAGTATATTCCATGCAAACTGGAAGCAAAAGAAAGCTGGAGTAGCAATCCTCATATCAGACAAAATAGACCTGAAAATAAAGAAGATTACAAGAGATAAGAAAGGACACTACATAATGATCAAGAGATCAATCCAAGAGGAAGATATAACAATTGTAAATATCTATGCACCCAACATAGGAGCACTTCAATACATAAGACAAACACTAACAGACATAAAAGGAGAATATTCAGTAACACAATAATAGTAGGAGACTTTAACACCCCACTCACACCAATGGACAGATCATCAAAACAGAAAATTAATAAGGAAACACAAGTCTTAAATCGTACATTAGATGAGGTGGATCTCGTTGATATCTTCAGGACATTCCATCCAAATACACTTGCTTCTCAAGTACACACGGAACATTCTCCAGGATAGACCACATCATGGGTCACAAATCAAACCTCAGTAAATTTAAGAAAACTGAAATTATATCGAGCATCTTCTCTGACCACGATGCTATGAGACTAGATATCAATTACAAGAAAAAGCCAACTTGCTCACCACTCCCACTGTCTCTCTAGCCCAAGGCTACTTCACTTAAAATGACCTCTCATTGATGGCTTTGTGTTTTCCTAAGGCTCCAAACCTAGACAATGTATTAAAAAACAGAGACATCACTTTGCCAACAAAGGTCACTATAGTCAAAGGTATGGTTTTTCTAGTAGTCATGTATGGATTTGAGAGTTGGACCATAAAGAAGGCTGAGTGCCAAGTAATTGATGCTTTCTAACTGTGGCCTAAAAAGCCCTTGATGAAAGTGAAAGAGGAGAGTGAAAAAGTTGGCTTAAACTTCAACATTCAGAAAACTAAGATCATGGCATATGGTCCCATCACTTTGTGGCAGATAGATGGGGAAACAGTGGAAACAGTTACAGACTTTATTTTGGGAGGCTCCAAAATCACTGAGGATGGTGACTGCAGCCACAAAATTAAAAGATGCTTGCTCCTTAGAAGAAAAGTTATGACCAACATAGACAGTATATTAAAAAGCAGAGACATTACTTTGCCATCAAGGTCCATCTAGTCAAAGCTATGGTTTTTCCAGTAGTCATGTATGGATGTGAGAGTTGGACTATAAAGAAAGCTGACTGATGAAAAATTGATGCATTTGAACTGTGGTGTTGGAGAAGACTCTTGAGAATCCCTTGGACTGCAAGGAGATCCAACCAGCCCATCCTCAAGGAAATCAGTCCTGAATATCATTGGAAGGACTGATGCTGAAGCTGAAACTCCAATACTTTGGCCACCTGATGCAAAGAGCTGACTCACTTGAAAAGACCCTGATGCTGAGAAAGCTTGAGGGCAGGAGGAGAAGGGGATGACAGAGGATGAGCTGGTTGAACGGCATCACCGACTCAATGGACATGAGTTTGAGTAAGTCCCAGGAGTTAGTGATGAACATGGGGGGCCTGGCATGCTGCAGTCCATGGGTCACAAAGAGTCAGATAGAACTGAGTGACTGGACTGAACTGAACTGAACTGAACAAGCACCTGATACAACTCAATGCCAGGAAAACAAGCAACCCAATCAAAAAGTGGCAAAAAGAGCTAAACAGACATTTCTCCAAAGAAGACATACAGAAGGCTAACAAACACATAAAAAGATGCTCAACATCACTCATTAGAGAAATGCAAATCAAAACCACAATAAGATATCATTTCACACCATTCAGAATGGCCATCATCAAAGTCTACAAACAATAAATGCTGGAGAGGGTGTAGAGAAAAGGGAATGCTCCTGCACTGTTGGTGGGAATGTAAATTGATACAGCCACTATGGAAGATGATATGAAGATTCCTTAAAAAAACTAGGAATAAAACCACCATATGACCCAGAAATCCCACTCCTTGGCATATACCCTGAGGAAACCAAAATTGAAAAAGACACAACGTATCCCATTGTTCATTGTACCACTATTTACAATAGCTAGAACATGGAAGCAACCTAGATGTCCATCAACAGATGAATGGATAAAAAAGTTGTGGTACATATACACAATGGAATATTACTCAACCATAAAAAGGAACGCATTTGAGTCAGTTCTGATGAAGTGGTTGAAACCAGAACCTATTATACAGAATGAAGTGAGTCAGAAAGAGAAAGATAAATATCATATTCTAATGCACATATATGGAATCTAGAAAAATGGCACAGAAGAATTTATTTACAGGGCAGCAATGGAGAAACAGACATAGAGAATAGACTTATGGACATGGGTAGTGGGAGAGGAGGGTGAGATGTATGGAAAGTGCAACATGGAAATTTATATGTAAAATAGACAGCCAATGAGAATTTGCTGTATGGCAAACAGGGGCTCTGTATCAACCTAGAGGAGTGGAATGGGAAAAGAGATGGGAAGGAGGTTCAAAACAGAGGGGATATATATATATATACCTGTGGCTGATTCATGTTGACATTTGACAGAAAACAACAAAATTCTGTAAAGTATTTATCGTTCAACAACAAAAAAAAATTTTTTAATGTACTTCTTTAACTGTTGTCAAAGAGTGTTCTGCCTAGGTTCGCCTCTGTGAATTTTATAGTGTCTGATCTTACATTTTGATCTTTGATCCATTTTGAGTTTATTTTTGTGCATGGTGTTAGAGAATGTTCTGATTTTATTCTTTTCCATGTAGCTGTCCAGTTTCCAGAGTGTCACTTATTGAAGAGACTTTCTTTTTTGGTTTGCTAGTATTTTATTCACTATTTTTGAATTTATGTTCTTCAGTGTTATTGGCCTGTCATTTTTTTTGTGTGTGTGTATTTCTTTGCCTGGTTTTGCTATCAGGGGGATGGTGGCCTCATGGAATGACCTTTGGAGTGTTCCTTCCTCTGCAATTTTTTGGAAGAGTTTGAGATGGACAGGCATTAACTATTCTCTGTTTGATAGATTCACCTGTGAAACCATCTGGTCCTGGGCTTTTTATTGGAAAATTTTAAATCACTGTTTTACAGTACTTGTCATTGGTCTCTTCACATTATCTGTTTCTTCCTTGTTCAATCTTGGAAGGTTGTACCTCTAAGAATCTGTTCATTTCCTCCAGATTGTCCATTTTATTTGCATATAGTTGTTTGTAGTACTCTCCTATGATCCTTTGAATTTCACACAAGTGTATTCTTAATGAAACCAGCCCTGATTACCTTGTTGTGGTATGAGCATAAATGTAAAATGAGGGACTGTAATGCAGGAAAATTCTCCCGCCGCAGAAGAACATACCATGATAATCACTGTTTTACAGTACTTGTCATTGGTCTCTTCACATTATCTGTTTCTTCCTTGTTCAATCTTGGAAGGTTGTACCTCTAAGAATCTGTTCATTTCCTCCAGATTGTCCATTTTATTTGCATATAGTTGTTTGTAGTACTCTCCTATGATCCTTTGAATTTCACACAAGTGTATTCTTAATGAAACCAGCCCTGATTACCTTGTTGTGGTATGAGCATAAATGTAAAATGAGGGACTGTAATGCAGGAAAATTCTCCCGCCGCAGAAGAACATACCATGAGCTCATGTTAGAGGAATTTTATACAGTTGGACACATTCTGGTGTTTCCTCACTGAAAAGTCTAGTCCTCTTTTGTATCAGCCAGAATAGCAGGGAGTTAGAATTGAATTGCTTTTGTGTGTGTGTGTGTGTGTGTGTGTGTGTGTGTATGAGATGTTAAAAATCAAATGTTACCAGGAGAGATAGCCATTGGTTATGCTGCTAAAGGCCATGGGCTACACAGAGGACTTGCGGTGAATGTATTCCCCCTGGAAATTGCCCAGACATCTATATTTGCATGTCTGTAGTCTCTGCTAGAGGGGTAAAATGATTTGGTCATCTACCAGAAAGATTAAACCTCAGCATGCTCAGAAAGGAAGTGAGAAAATTAGTGTTTAAACATGTGTTCTCCTGAGTTGCTCTCTGAAAGTCAGCTCTGCCTGAGTCTAAGACAGCTTCCTCTTTCACTTTCCTCAGTGTGATGCAATCACTTTCACCCTCCTCCTAACTAGGTAAGATTTTCAAGGTGGAGAGTGAGACAGAGCCTGAAATTCCATGGGCCTCTCTTCAGTAGACAAGCTCGTCCTCAGCACATGGCAGGGTGGAAATATTAGGAGCTCCTGACCAAATGAGCTCCAGTCATGGAACTGGACAAATTCCTTAGAAGTTGGGTAACACGTGTAACTCTCAAGCTGACAGCCACCTCTAATGGAAAATGTTTCAGGCTTCTTTAAGTGAACCCTCCAATCCAAATTGGTCACCTTGAGACTATCCATTCTTCTCAGTGGCTTTCCAGGGAATTCATATAGCCAACTCTTCCCAGAAACCAAACTAGGAGATGGAATTGGGTCCTAAATTAAGGAGAGATGCCTCTAGTTTGCCCCTTTTTCTTCTTAAAGTAACAAAGTGCTCTGAGCCAAGATAGATATGTCCAGATGGCTTTCCTACAGCTCCCATAAATGCAAGGATTTTCTAGGGGAAGCGAACATTTCTGCCTCATCCAGAGACCTCAAGTTCCTGATAAGAGTGCTGGTTGATGTTGACTGCAATCCATGAAGGCTGGGAAGAGGCATCAAGCATTGGTTAAAGACAGTTGGTCCAGGCTCTCTGCTGGTCAAGATATAAACTATCTTGAGCACTACAGTGGAAGAAATTGGTAGTCAACTGCAGAGCTCAGTTTGGGCTGCTGAGTGGCCAGGAAGAGCCAAGACAGCTGACCCAATAGTAATAAATTCCATCCAGGCACCAAAACGTCAAACTTAAAGCAATCACCTGTAAAGAGACACGTGAAGGAAACAAAGCCTCTGATAATCACCTTTCTTAAATACCAATTAATCCAACCTTGTCAATGCTTATATAACACTCCAGTCCTGGTGGTACAAAACTCTGTGACTCAGGATTATCATTTTTTTACACAATTTGAGAACCATTAACCAAATTGAGGATGACTTCCCACAGGCTTGAAGAATGTACAAAGAGAAATGGGGAGATTGAAACATAAAACACTGAGCAGTTTAAACTGGTTTTACCTTCTTAAAACCGGTTGTTGATTAATCAAACCTTGAGTTATTTTTAGAGGCAGCACTGTTTATGTGCAAAAAGGAGCCCTAGTTTCCAGGATGACTGCAGAACCAAAAGGGTTCCATCTGTGGAACTCTCAGAGTAGGAATGTTATCATGGGAGAACTGTATGAAGTCCTTCAATACAGAAAATCTGGCTTCTAGCAGCATGAATAGCTTACAAGAACTAATTCAAGACTAGCCAATTAGCTTCCAAGTTTGCAGTTCCCCTAAACCCTTTAATTTTACCTCAAACTCTGGATTGAGGAGACAGATTTGAGAGCCCTGCCTCGTGTCTTCTTGCTACTCCACCTTGGATTAAAGTTTTTCTCTCAAAAGCCCGTTCCATAGTATTGGCTTCTATGTGCATCAGGCAGCGAGCCCTTGCTGGGGAACACTAGTGACTGATAGGCCTGGAATTAGATTCCTCTCTGAATTCCTCTAGATCCAATGCTGTTATACTCCTCTTGCCCTAAAGCAGAACTTGTGTTCCTTAACACTCAAATGTATCTTGGGATAAAAGTAAGGACTCTGGATATATTCCAATACACTTCTTCAGGCACAAAGCCTACCTCAGGAAGTGACAGCAATAAGGAGGAGAAATAGATGATAGTGACAATAAGATCGTCTCTCTATGCAGTGTCTTCCATAGTATTGGCTTCTATGTGCATCAGGCAGCGAGCCCTTGCTGGGGAACACTAGTGACTGATAGGCCTGGAATTAGATTCCTCTCTGAATTCCTCTAGATCCAATGCTGTTATACTCCTCTTGCCCTAAAGCAGAACTTGTGTTCCTTAACACTCAAATGTATCTTGGGATAAAAGTAAGGACTCTGGATATATTCCAATACACTTCTTCAGGCACAAAGCCTACCTCAGGAAGTGACAGCAATAAGGAGGAGAAATAGATGATAGTGACAATAAGATCGTCTCTCTATGCAGTGTCGGAGAACTTCAATCAAAATAGCAGAAAATCATATTGGACTGCTCCTTTCCTTTAGAAATGTATGCCTATCTCAGATATGGTGGATTGGGCTCTAGATCACTGCAATAAAGTGAATATTGCCATAAAGTAAATCACAGGAATTTGAGGGATTCCCATGCTTATAAACGTTGTTAACCCTATTGTACACTTACTAGAAGATGTCTAAAAAATGTACGTAGCTTAATTTAAAATTAGAATACAGCTACAATAGTAACAGAGACCTGATCAGAGCACCATAAGGAATAAAATACAGGAAGAGTTTAAAATATTTCACAATTACAAAATGTGGCACAGGGACCCCAAGTGAACACACGGTTTTGGGGAAATGATGCCATAGTTATGTTCAATGCATGGTTTCTGTAAGCTTTCAGTTTGTAATGAAACACAATATATGTGAAGCATGGTTAAGTGAAGTTCTACATCAATAAATGACAGGAATAAAGAAGAGAAAGAGATGATAGAGACAGTAAGATCGTCTCTGTGCAGTGTCATATATCCTCGATCAGAATAGCACAAAACCATCTTTGGATGGCTTCTTTCCTTTAGAATTGTACTGATAGCTCAGATATGGTGACTTGGGTTCTAGATCAGTGCAATAAATTGAAAATTGCCATAGAGTAAATCATTCTACATTTGGGGGATTCCCAGTGCTTATGAAAGTTGTTAATCCTATTGTACACTTACTAGAAGATGGCCAAAAAATGCACATAGCTTAATTTACAAATGTAAGACAGTTACAGTAGTAACAAAGACAACTGATCAGAGAGCAGCATAAGAAAGAAAATAAGGAAAGAGTTTAAAATATTTAAAGAATTAACAATATGTGGAACAGGGACCCCAAGGGAATACATGATGTTGGGAAAATGGTGCCATAGACATGTTCAATGCATGGTTACCATAAACTATCAGTTTGTAACAAAACACAGTATTTGTGAAGCATGATTACATGTAGTACAATGTTTTAAACGTATGCCTGTCAGTCAATTAAAACAGTTCATGAAAAGAGACTGACTCTGGCTTTTGAAAACAATGGAGTAGCTTTTTTCTCTGGGAGTGCACCCCATCCTGCCCCCTGCCTTCTGTGCTATTTCCCCATCTCAGGTCAAGTCTGGGACATCAAACTATAAAGTTTCCATTAGGGACACTACTCAAGAGTTTGCTGAGATGTGGTGTTCCCCAGGAATCTTTTAACCCAAGAGATAGACAAAATGTGGGCCCCCATAGGTGAGGACTGGAGAGACAACCACCATAAAATATAGGTCATTCAGAGACCTGCCCAACTTGCTCTGAGGCCTAGAGTGCCCAGACAGGACATTCTCTCTTAAAAGCCTTGTAGTTCTCTGTGAGGTCAAAGTCTCAGTCTAAGAAGAATGGCGTCAGTTCAGCAGAGGGAGAATCTCAGGTTGGAGGGTCAGGTCCCAGGACTGGCCAGGACCACGGTGAGGTCCCTGAGTGAAGAAAGAAGTATCACTAGACCCACAAATGAGGAGGCTTTACAGACCCCTGCCCCTATTCCTAACCCCAGAGGCTCCAGGCAGAGTGATAGGGATGAGAAGCCTCTTCATTTCTGTCTGGGCTCAGCGAGGGAATGAAGGGAACCCCAGTTCTTAGGAGGGTGACATCTTGGCCATCACCACAGTGACGGTGAGGACCATCAGTGCTAATGAGAGGGTCTCTCCCACCAAGGAGGAAGGCTCACAGAGTGGCGCTCCCCCGTCAGGGAGAGGTGCTCAGAGAAGCGCCCTGACTCGCCACTAGGGACTTGGAGAGGTGAGGGCTTGGTTGGGGGCAGGGGGACTCAAGTCCGTAGTGCAAAGCGTCCCGGGCTCTGACAGCCGGCATGGTGAGGACCCTAAGGGATGACCCAGGGACCGCTGCACACTGAACGACGGGGTCCCCACAGAGCCCCGCCCCTTCCAGCATCCCTCAGAGATCGTGCGCAGGGAAGCCATAGCCGGAAGTGACTCCGCAAAACTTCCGTGCTGGTGGCGAAGAGCTGGGGCTGATGTTTGGCGCATTCGTGTGGCTAAGAGTGGATTCCCAGGACTGATCTGAAGGCAAGGTGAGGACCTGAATGTGGACTCAAGGGACCATTCCCCCGTCCTGTAACAAAGATCACGCCAAAAGTCTCATCTCTGTGATCGGCAGGGGAGGGTTCCCACAACTCTCTTAGGCCGATTTCTTCGGTATATCTTGATCGAAGACATTCTGTAAGAGAAGCGATTACTTGATTCTGTAAATGAAGGAAACCTAGGCCCTGACTCCAGTCACTGGGAGAGCGCCGAGTGCTAAGGAGGCATGGGGCAGTAAAGATGGCGACACAAAGCGGCACCCATGCGCTCAATTCCCGGACTTCTCCCCTGCCGAGCTCTAAGAGGTGAAACTTTGTTTGGAGGCTTGTGGACCCAGTTGTGTAAAGGGAGGCGTATCAGACTCTGGTAGATTCGAAGATGGGGACTCTGATGAGGAGTGTAGAACACCCCGCCAGGCTTCTCCCCCCCCCCCCCACCCCACCTCTTCTGTCAGCTATCTGAGATCCTGGGTATCTCAGCTTTGAGAGGTGAGGAAGAGAGGGCCCAAGCCAGCGGATGTCCCAGTGTTCCCCCCGCAATTCTTCCCACACCTAAGGAATCTGAGCCAAATTCTGTACTTTGTGGCTGAAGATAGCATTCAGTGTTCTCTAAGTGGTATAGAACTGGGCATCGCAGAGGGTGGGCAGTGTATAATTCCTGGGGTTTTTTGTTCTGTATGAGGAATTTAGAGATAAATCTGTGTTTTTATGTTCTTGCTACTTTTCAAAGGTTGCTCCTCAATGAAAGCTTATATTCTAAGTTTACAAATGACATCAGTCACACTTACTGTTGTTTATCTGTCTTAAGGATAAGAGTTTTTCTGTTGTGTAGAACAAATGGGAAAGCTTCGATCTTATTTAGTAAGCTGGTGCAAGATGACGTGGCATTACAATATGTTATTTCTTTGAAAATATGAAAAAAATTAAGCAGTGAAACATGTGGGATCAAGAAATAGAGGGAAAGTAAGATGGACAGTATTTGGTTTCCTCCTCTTTTGTAGTCTGTGTTTTACAAAATTATAAATGACAGTGTAAGCTTGGTTAATTCAAAAATGTAAAATTAATTTCTAAGAAATTCATCCTCATGCTTACAGGCTCATTTATTCCCTAAACATTAANCCCCCCCCCCCAACCCCACCTCTTCTGTCAGCTATCTGAGATCCTGGGTATCTCAGCTTTGAGAGGTGAGGAAGAGAGGGCCCAAGCCAGCGGATGTCCCAGTGTTCCCCCCGCAATTCTTCCCACACCTAAGGAATCTGAGCCAAATTCTGTACTTTGTGGCTGAAGATAGCATTCAGTGTTCTCTAAGTGGTATAGAACTGGGCATCGCAGAGGGTGGGCAGTGTATAATTCCTGGGGTTTTTTGTTCTGTATGAGGAATTTAGAGATAAATCTGTGTTTTTATGTTCAGGCTACATTTCGAAGGTTGTTCCTCAATGAAAGCTTATAATCTAAGTTTACAAATGACATCAGTCACACTCACTGTTTTTTATCGGTCTTAAGGATAAGACACTTTCTCTTGTGTAAAACAAATGGGAAAGCTTCGATCTTATTTAGTAAGCTGGTGCAAGATGACTTGGCATTACAATATGTTTTTTCCTTGAAAATATGAAAAAATTAAGCACTGCAATATGTGGGATCAAGAGATAGAGGGAAACTAAGATGGATGGTATTTGGTTTCCTCATCTTTTATAGTCTGTGTTTTACAAAATTACAAATGACAGTGTATTCTTGGTTAATTCAAAAATGTAAAATTAAATTCTAAGAAATTCATCCTCATGCTCACAGGCTCATTTATTCCCTAAACTTCAGTGGACCCTCTGCTCATAGAAAACTCCATGCTAGTACTTGGAGAGCTGAGAAAAAGATCTGGCCACTGACTATAAAGTTATAGAGTCAAAAGGCAGCTGTCATGTAAAGGAAATGGTGACATGACAGCAGTCAAATGTCAATTCCCTGCTGCAAAGTAGTGGTGGGCCTTGGGAAAATATAAGTCCTTCAGTGAGAAGGAATTATAAGTTGCGTGCATGGCGGGTTGGATGAGGCTGCGGTAATCGTGACCAGGGACCAAGTTCTCACGTGGTGGGCCGCATAGTTTAAAGACGAAGCCTGGGTGGGGAAGTGCCCTTAACAGTTATAGGCACACTTCACTCTGTTGCACTTTGCTTTATTGTAGTTCACAGGTACTGGTTTTGTTTTCTTTGTTCTTTTTCTTGACCAAATTAAAAGTTTGTGTTAGTCAGCCTTGCTTCCAGCAAGTCTTTCGGCTCCATCTTTCCAACACCGTTTGCTGACTTCATGTCTGTGTCACATTTTGATAGCTCTTGCAATGTTCACACCCTCAACAGCAAACTGATGGACTCTGTGAAAGCTCAGATAATGGTTAGCATCTTTTTTTCTTTTAGCAAGAGGTGTTTTTATTTAAGGTATCTATATTGCTTCCCTGGTGGCTCAGACGGTAAAGTGTCTGCTTGCAATGCGGGAGACCTGGGTTTGATTCCTGGGTTGGGATACTCCTCTGGAGAAGGAAATGGCAATCCACTCCAGCACTCTTGCTTGGAAAATCCCATGGACGGAGGAGCCTGATAGGCTACAGTCTGTGGGGTTGCAAAGAGTCAGACATGACTGAGTGACTTCACTTCACTTCATATTGTCCTTAGGCATAATGCTATTGCCCACTTAATAGCCTATAGTATAATATAAACATAAATTTTATGAAAGCACTGGGAAACAAAAAAATTCATATGACTCAATTGTGATATGGACTTTCCTTTGAGGGTTGAGACCCAAACCTGCAGTATTTTCTGAGTCTGCCTGTGGTTTGGGATTGTGAGTAAATCAGAGAGAAATCATGTGAAGCTGGCATGGAATGTGTCCTGTGCCCATGGTCCAATACGGGTAAACACCACTGTGCAGATTTGATGTTTTCTTCATGTTGTCTTCTGTCTATGGAGTTTCCCAGAAATCAGGGTGGCACTCTCCTGAGGTGGGATGATGCCTTGAAGCCACTGGACTGGCACACTCTGCCCTCGGTCCGGGAGCCAGAGCCCACGCCACTAAAAAAATAATAATAATAATTCAAATCAAGTTATCCTGACTGTATTTAGCAAACAATAGGGAAGGAATAGACATGTATGGTTAATGAATGAAAGTGGGAGTGGTTTATGAAAAAGGACAAGTGAGAGATAGGTAAGTCTGGGGCTCTTGAAACATTTTGGAGCTTTGTGTTACATCCACTGAGGATGCCTACCTCATGGTGACCTTCAGTGGCATACTCTTAACTGGGATATGCTAGATTTCCTTGCTAACCAGGATTTTTCTGATAGAGGGTTCTTTGCCCTAGATCTCTGCTTTTTCTTTGACATCTCCTGTGTGAAAATTGAATCACAGTGTAGTGGGTTGAATCTCCAGGGACAAAGTGATCACAGTAAGGACTGGCATCCTTGACAGTGTCAGGACAGGACAGGCAACAGGCCAGGCATTTTCCAGGCATTATTCTCAGTCCCAAGACAGACCTTCTCAAACCCATTTCACAGATGAAGAAACTGAGGCTTGTAGAGTTTGGTAAGTTATTCAGTTTCACACAGTTCTTAAATGACGGGGCTGGAAGTAGACTCCTGACCTAAATAAGTCTGATGCCCACACTTTGCCATTCCTCCTACCCTGAGGCAAAATTTCTGTTCCTTCATTTGCTTTATGTCTGATCGACTGGTCCAACATGTATGTCAGGTGATGAAAAGGAGATCTCTGTGCCCAAAACACTGGACAGAAATATGTAACCACAGCAATAAGCATATCAAAATAATTGAGAAATCTGAATAAAGCAGAGAAAGGTAATATTTAGTGACAATATAATCATCTACATATCCAAAGTCAGAGAACCCAAATGATCAGGGGCCCAGAAAATCATGCTGGACAGCCCCTTGCGTTTGGAAGTTAAAACCATTCAAAGAGAAGTTACATAAAAGGTGAGATGTGGCTAGTAAAGAGAAGGTAGATGAAGGTGTTTTATCCTTTGTCAAGACATCCATCCTGCCTTGCCTTCCAACTTCCCTATTTCACATCACTCCTGGGACAGGAACCTGGTCTCTGAATTTTCAATAGGGAAACGGGTCAAGAGGTTGCCAGGATGTGGCCTTGCCCAGGAAGATGTTTAATAAAGAAACAGGAGCCAGGAGGAAGAGGCCCTTACAGGTGGGCTGGGGAGGGCAACATGCCCCAGGCCAAGTTCTCAGCCTGAGCAATTGCTCACTTAACTTTCAGGGTTCTCGGGTGTGGAGGAGCTGGAGGGCTTTAAGCATTTACTGAGAATATATTTGCTCCACTCATGACGAAGGTTGGAAGCTGGGACGAGCATAACAAAGGGTTATGAGTGTTCACCGAGTGCCCAAGGCTGGAATGCATGACGAAGGGTCGTACGCCCGGCCTTGAGGCGTTCGAAGGCTTCCTTCTGACCACCTGTTTCTGGAAGCAAGGACTGTTGTTTCATGATAAGACTCCCTTTAGAGTTTCACCAAAGCTATGTTATAGCTTGGGCGATGATAACTGTATTTTATGCTTAAAAGCTTTAATGTTTATCTGAAATGGCTACGTGCAAGTCTGCCTTATGCTCTATTCCCTGAGAATTATAAAACTGTGCAGTTAGATAATAAACTTTGTCAGTCCACTAGAGGCTGTCCCTGAGTGTCCTTTTCAGAGTGCGGTTCTCCGAGCCTTACATCGGGGGTTGGTGACTCCCGCCTCGGAGGTTGCCCAGGTCAGCAGACTTTAATCTGAGGTTGGCCGGCTCAGGTCAGTAGAGAGAAATATTTCTCAGGTATGCCAGGAAGGACAGCAGGCCTGCCGAGCCCATATCAGCAGAGACCTCACGGAATCCTCCCTGTTGCCATGGCAGATCCTTGTAAATCTCAGAAAGAGATGGCCTGATGTCCTTCTCAGGGATAACAGAAAAGTGATGAGCTTGACTTGAGGCCAGCAGAGGGGGAACTCTTAGGCCTTCACCTGAGTCAGATTTAGGGTACAGAGTCAGCACCCCCAGTGGGATCACCATCATGTGCGTTCTCATCCTGCCTGATGCAGTTGTCACTCATGGCATGGCAGGTGTGGTCAAGAGATGCCACCATCACATAGTTTTGGATCTCAGGAAATGTTCTCAGATCCAAAAAGAGGGGAGCCTCAGGCCCTGCCAGCATCCAAATCAAGCAAACTGAATCAGGGTTGAGGGGCCCACCCACTTTTGGATAGAGGGGTAAGAGGGCCTGGCCCTGCACTCAAGACTGCAATCCCCAGGGAAGGGTATGGGGCTGAGCCACCACCCCAGACCTATTAGTTTTTTAAGTTTACTTTTTTAAGCAGTCTTACATTGACACCAAAATGGAGCAGAAAGTATGGAGAGTTCCCATATATCTTCTTCCTGGGACATGCACAGCCTCCCCTACTGTCAACATCCCCCAGCAGAGTAGGTTATTAGCTACAATCTAGGAAGCTACATTATATATCATTAGCACACCAAGTCCTGGACTAGCACTCTTACATTAGCTTCTTTCTTGGTAGTGTACCCTCTGTGAGTATAGACAAATGGATGATGACTTGTATCCAGCCTTATGGGCTTCCCTGGTGGGTCAGTGGTAAAGAATCCACCTGCCCATGCAGGGGACATGGGTTCAACCCCTGGATGGGAACATGCCCTGGAGAAGACAAAGGCAACTCACCAAATATTCTTGCCTGAGAAATTCCGTAAAAAGAGGAGTCTGGCGGGGGTGCAGTCCATGAGGTCGCAAAGAGTCGGGCACGACTGAGTGACTAACAGCACCCACCCCTGTAGGGTCACACAGAGCAGTTTCACGACAGTAAAAAGCTCTCTGTGGTCTGTTCATCCCTCCCTCCCTGCCCCCCAACCCCTGGCAACCGTTGGTCTTTTTACTGTTTCTATAGTTCTGCTTATTTCCAGGAGTCATGTAGTTGGAATCATGCAGTGTGTAGCTTTTTGAGATTAATTGGCCTTTAGTAATACACATCTAACGTTCCTCCATGTCTTTTCATGGTTTGAAAACTTATTCACTTTTAGCATTGAACAGTATTCTGTTCCTTATCCCATTACCTGCTGAAGGACACCGATGTTGCTGTTTAAGTTTTGGAAAAATGAGTTAAGCTGGTATAAACAACCGCATGCAGGTTTTTGTGTGGATGTAAGTTTCTAGCTCATCTGGCTAAACACCAAAGAGCATGACCACTAGATCATAGGGTAAGAGTATATTTACTGTTTAGTCACTCAGTTGTGTCCAACTCTTTGCCACCTCATGGAATATGGCCCATCAGGCTCCTCTGTCCATGGGATTTCCCAGACAAAATACTGGAGTGGGTTACCATTTCCTCTTCAGGGAAGTCCTCCCAACTCAGGGATCAAACCCATGAGTCTCCTGCATTGTCAGTTCAGTTGCCAGTCGTATCCAACTCTTTGCGACCCCATGAATCACAGCAGGCTAGGCCTCCCTGTCCATCACCAACTCCCGGAGTTCACTCAGACTCACGTCCATCGAGTCGGTGATGCCATCCAGCCATCTCATCCTCTGTCATCCCCTTCTCCTCCTGCCCCCAATCCTTCCCAGCATCAGAGTCTTTTCCAGTGAGTCAACTCTTCACATGAGGTGGCCAAAGTACTGAAGTTCCTGCTTCAGCATCAGCCCTTCCAATGAATACCCAGGCTGATTTTCTTCAGAATGGACTGGTTGGATCTCCTTGCAGTCCAAGAGACTCTCCAGAGTCTTCTCCAACACCACAGTTCAAAAGCATCAATTCTTCGGCACTCAGCGTTCTTCACAGTCCAACTCTCACATCCATACATGACCACAGGAAAAACCATAGCCTTGACTAGACGGACCTTAGTCGGCAAAGTAATGTCTCTGCTTTTGAATACGTTGCCTTGTAGTTGAATTCTTAACCACTAGCCCAAGATTGGAGAAGGTAATGGCACCCCACTCCAGTACTCTTGCCTGGAAAATCCCCTGGATGGAAGAGCCTGGTTGGCTGCAGTCCATGAGGTCGCTAAGAGTTCGACACGACAGAGCAAGCAACTTCACTTTTCACTTTCATGCATTGAAGAAGGAAATGGCAACCCATGCCAGTGTTCTTGCCTGGAGAATCCCAGGGATGTGGGAGCCTGGAGGGCTGCCGTCTATGGGGTCGCACAGAGTCAGACACGACAGAAATGACTCAGCAGCAGCAGCACCCAAGAGTATGTTTCAGTTCAATTCAGTTGCTCAGTCGTGTCCAACTCTTTGCAACCCCATAGACTGCAGCATGCCAGGTCTCTCTGTCCATCACCAACTCCTGGAGTTTACTCAGACTCATGTCCACTGAGTCGGTGATGCCATCCAGCCATCTCATCCTCTGTCATCCCCTTCTCCTCCTGCCTTCAGTCTTTCCCAGCATCAGGGACTTTTGAAATGAGTCAGTTCTTCACTGAGGTGGCCAAAGTACTGGAGTTTCTGCTTCAGCATCAGTCCTACCAAGGAAAACCCAGACTGATCTCCTTTAGAATGGACTGGTTGGATCTCCTTGTAGTCCAAGGGACTCTCCAGAGTCTTCTCCGACGTGACAGTTCAAAAGCATCAATTCTTTGGTGCTCAGCTTTCTTATAGTCCAACGCTCACATGCATACATGACTACTGGAAAAACCATAGCACTGACTAGCGGACCTTTGTTGACAAAGTAATGTCTCTGCTTTTTAATATGCTCTCTAAGTTGATCATAACATTTCTTCCAAGAAGCAAGTGTCTTTTAATTTCATGGCTGCGGTCACCATCTGCAGTGATTTTGGAGCCCCCCAAAATAAAGTCTGTCACTGTTTCCATTGCTTCCTCATCTGTTTAGTTGGTTAAAAAAGAGGCAATTTATTGAGGTATGATTGACATACAAAAACCTATACATACTTAATTTATTGATGACTTTGGAGATAAGTCTACTCCTGTGAAATGACCACCACAGTTTATGCCATAAGCATATCCATTACCTTGTACTGGAGTTTCTGCTTCAGCATCAGTCCTACCAAGGAAAACCCAGACTGATCTCCTTTAGAATGGACTGGTTGGATCTCCTTGTAGTCCAAGGGACTCTCCAGAGTCTTCTCCGACGTGACAGTTCAAAAGCATCAATTCTTTGGTGCTCAGCTTTCTTATAGTCCAACGCTCACATGCATACATGACTACTGGAAAAACCATAGCACTGACTAGCGGACCTTTGTTGACAAAGTAATGTCTCTGCTTTTTAATATGCTCTCTAAGTTGATCATAACATTTCTTCCAAGAAGCAAGTGTCTTTTAATTTCATGGCTGCGGTCACCATCTGCAGTGATTTTGGAGCCCCCCAAAATAAAGTCTGTCACTGTTTCCATTGCTTCCTCATCTGTTTAGTTGGTTAAAAAAGAGGCAATTTATTGAGGTATGATTGACATACAAAAACCTATACATACTTAATTTATTGATGACTTTGGAGATAAGTCTACTCCTGTGAAATGACCACCACAGTTTATGCCATAAGCATATCCATTACCTCCAAAATGTCCCCCTCTTCCTTTTTTAAGTTTATTTTTAATCGGAGTATAGTTGCTTTACCCTATTGTGTTGGTTTCTGCCATACATCAACATGAATCGGCCATAGGTGTACATGTGTCCCCTCCCCCTTAACATCCCCCCACCTCCCACTCCTTCCCACCCCTCTGGGTTATCACAGAGCACCACTTTGAGCTCCCTGCATCACACAGCAAATCCCCATTGGCTGTCCATGTTCCATGTGGTAATGTGTATGTTTCAGGATTACTGTCAATTTGTCCCTCCCTCTCCTCCACCCCACGTCACCAAGTCTGTCCTCTATGTCTGCGTCTCCATCCTGCCCTCCAAATATATTCATCAGTGCTGTCTCCTAGATTCCATGTGTATGAGTCAGTATACGATGTTTATGTTTCTCTTTCTGACTTCACTCTGTACAATAGGCCCTAGGTTCACCCACGACATTGGAACTCACTCAAATATGGTCTTTGTTATGGCTGAGCAGTATTTCATTGTACACATGTACCAAAGCTTCTTTATCCATTCGTCGATGGACATCTAGGTTGTTTCTGTGGCCTATCTATTGTAAATAGTGCAGCAATGAACACTGGAGTATATGTGTGTTATTCAGTTCTGGTTTCCTAAGGGTTTGTGCCCAGTAGTGGGATGATTGGGTCATGTGGTAGCTTTATGCCCAATTTTTAAGGAAACTTCATACTCTTCCCCATAGAGGCTGTATCAATTTACATCCCCACCAACAATGCAAGAGAATACTTTCCCTTTTCACTCTCATGCATTGGAGAAGGAAATGGCAACCCACCCCAGTATTCTTGCTTGGAGAATCCCAGGGACGAGGGATCCTGTTGGGCTGACATCTATGGGTTGCACATAGTCGGACGTGACTGAAGTGACTTAGCAGCAGCAGCAACTGAATTCTCTAGATCTGACGCTGTTATACTCCTCTTTCCTTAAAGCAGAGCTTATGTTCCTTAACACTCAAAGTTATCTTGGAATAGAAGTAAGGATCTAGATATATTCCAATACACTTCTTTAGGCACAAAGCCTTGAAGGCTACATCAATAAATGACAGGAATAAAGAAGAGAAAGAGATGATAGAGACAGTAAGATCGTCTCTGTGCAGTGTCATATAACCTCGATCAGAATAGCACAAAACCATCTTGGATGGCTTGTTTCCTTTAGAATTGTACTGATAGCTCAGATATGGTGACTTGGGTTCTAGATCAGTGCAATAAAGTGAAAATTGCCATAGAGTAAATCATTAGAAATTTGGGGGATTCCCAGTGCTTATGAAAGTTTTTAATCCTATTGTACACTTACTAGAAGATAGCCAAAAAATGCACATAGCTTAATTTACAAATGTAAGACAGTTACAATAGTAACAAAGACAACTGATCAGAGAGCACCATAAGAAATAAAATAAGGAAAGAGTTTAAAATATTTAAAGAATTAACAATATGTGGAACAGGGACCACAAGTGAATACATGATGTTGGGAAAATGGTGCCATAGACATGTTCAATGCATGGTTACCATAAACTTTCAGTTTGTAACGAAACACAGTATTTGTTACTGTGTTTGTTACTTGAGGGGGACTCAAGTCCGTAGTGCAAAGCGTCCCGGGCTCTGACAGCCGGCATGGTGAGGACCCTAAGGGATGACCCAGGGACCGCTGCACACTGAACGACGGGGTCCCCACAGAGCCCCGCCCCTTCCAGCATCCCTCAGAGATCGTGCGCAGGGAAGCCATAGCCGGAAGTGACTCCGCAAAACTTCCTGCTGGTGGCGAAGAGCTGGGGCTGATGTTTGGCGCATTCGTGTGGCTAAGAGTGGATTCCCAGGACTGATCTGAAGGCAAGGTGAGGACCTGAATGTGGACTCAAGGGACCATTCCCCCGTCCTGTAACAAAGATCACGCCAAAAGTCTCATCTCTGTGATCGGCAGGGGAGGGTTCCCACAACTCTCTTAGGCCGATTTCTTCGGTATATCTTGATCGAAGACATTCTGTAAGAGAAGCGATTACTTGATTCTGTAAATGAAGGAAACCTAGGCCCTGACTTCAGTCACTGGGAGAGCGCCGAGTGCTAAGGAGGCATGGGGCAGTAAAGATGGCGACACAAAGCGGCACCCATGCGCTCAATTCCCGGACTTCTCCCCTGCCGAGCTCTAAGAGGTGAAACTTTGTTTGGAGGCTTGTGGACCCAGTTGTGTAAAGGGAGGCGTATCAGACTCTGGTAGATTCGAAGATGGGGACTCTGATGAGGAGTGTAGAACTAGGAGGCATGGGGCAGTAAAGATGGCGACACAAAGCGGCACCCATGCGCTCAATTCCCGGACTTCTCCCCTGCCGAGCTCTAAGAGGTGAAACTTTGTTTGGAGGCTTGTGGACCCAGTTGTGTAAAGGGAGGCGTATCAGACTCTGGTAGATTCGAAGATGGGGACTCTGATGAGGAGTGTAGAACACCCCGCCAGGCTTCTCCCCCCCCCCCCAACCCCACCTCTTCTGTCAGCTATCTGAGATCCTGGGTATCTCAGCTTTGAGAGGTGAGGAAGAGAGGGCCCAAGCCAGCGGATGTCCCAGTGTTCCCCCCGCAATTCTTCCCACACCTAAGGAATCTGAGCCAAATTCTGTACTTTGTGGCTGAAGATAGCATTCAGTGTTCTCTAAGTGGTATAGAACTGGGCATCGCAGAGGGTGGGCAGTGTATAATTCCTGGGGTTTTTTGTTCTGTATGAGGAATTTAGAGATAAATCTGTGTTTTTATGTTCTTGCTACTTTTCAAAGGTTGCTCCTCAATGAAAGCTTATATTCTAAGTTTACAAATGACATCAGTCACACTTACTGTTGTTTATCTGTCTTAAGGATAAGAGTTTTTCTGTTGTGTAGAACAAATGGGAAAGCTTCGATCTTATTTAGTAAGCTGGTGCAAGATGACGTGGCATTACAATATGTTATTTCTTTGAAAATATGAAAAAAATTAAGCAGTGAAACATGTGGGATCAAGAAATAGAGGGAAAGTAAGATGGACAGTATTTGGTTTCCTCCTCTTTTGTAGTCTGTGTTTTACAAAATTATAAATGACAGTGTAAGCTTGGTTAATTCAAAAATGTAAAATTAATTTCTAAGAAATTCATCCTCATGCTTACAGGCTCATTTATTCCCTAAANTGTTGTTTATCTGTCTTAAGGATAAGAGTTTTTCTGTTGTGTAGAACAAATGGGAAAGCTTCGATCTTATTTAGTAAGCTGGTGCAAGATGACGTGGCATTACAATATGTTATTTCTTTGAAAATATGAAAAAAATTAAGCAGTGAAACATGTGGGATCAAGAAATAGAGGGAAAGTAAGATGGACAGTATTTGGTTTCCTCCTCTTTTGTAGTCTGTGTTTTACAAAATTATAAATGACAGTGTAAGCTTGGTTAATTCAAAAATGTAAAATTAATTTCTAAGAAATTCATCCTCATGCTTACAGGCTCATTTATTCCCTAAACATTAATTGAGCCTGGGCTCATAGAACACTCTGTGCTAGTACTTGGAGAGCTGAGAAGAAAATCTAGCCACTGACCATAAAATTCTAGAGTCGAGAGGCAGCTCTCATTCAAAGGAAATGGTGACATGACAGCAGTCAAATGTGAATTCCCTGATGCAAGGTAGTGGTGGGCCTTGGGAAAATATAAGTCCTTCAGTGAGAAGGAATTATAAGTTGCGTGCATGGCAGGCTGGATGAGGCTGTGGTAATCGTGACCAGGGACCAGGTTTTCACATGGTGGGCCGCATAGTTTAAAGATGAAGCCTGGGATGCGGAGTGCCCTTAACAGTTACATGCACACTTCACTCAGTTGCACTTTGCTTTATTGTAGTTCACAGGTACTGCTTTTCTTTCTTTCTTTCTTTTTTTTTTTTTTGTTCTTTTTCTTTACCGAATTGAAAGTTTGTGGTAGTCAGCCTTGCTTCCAGCAAGTCTTTCGGCTCCATCTTTCCAACACCGTTTGCTGACTTCATGTCTGTGTCACATTTTGATAGCTCTTGCAATGTTCACACCCTCAGCAGCAAAAATGATGGACTCAATGAAGGCTCAGGTAATGGTTAGCATCTTTTTTCTTTTAGCAAAGAGGTGTTTTTATTTACGGTATCTATATTGCCTTAGGCATAATGATATTGCCCACTTAATAGCCTATAGTATTGTGTAAACATAAATTTTATGAAAGCACTGGAAAACCAAAAATTTGTATGACTCAGTTGTGTTATGAACTTTCCTTTGGGGGTTGAGACCCAACCTGCAGTGTTTTCTGAGTCTGCCTGTGGTTTGGGATTGTGAGTAAATCAGAGAGAAATCATGGGAAGCTAGCATGGCATGTGTCCTGTGCCCATGTTCCAGTACTGGTAAACACTGTGCAGATTAGATGTTTTATTCATGTTGTCTTCTGTCTATGGAGTTTCCCAGAAATCAGGGTGGCACTCCCCTGAGTTGGGATGATGCCTTGAAACCACTGGACTGGTGCACTCTGCCCTTGGTGGGGGAGCCAGAGCCCACATCACTAATAAAAAATAATAATAATTCAAATCAAGTTATCTTGACTGTATTTTAGCAAACAATAGGGAAGGAATAGACACTTGTGGATGGTTAAACGAATGAAAGTGGGAGTGGTTTATAAAAAAGGGCAAGTGAGCGATAGGTAAGTCTGGGGCCCTTGAAACATTTTAGAGCTTTTTGTTACAACCATTGAGGATGTCTACCTCATGGTGACCTTCAATGGCATCCTCTTCTTTCTTTTTCAGTGGCATACTCTTAACTGGGATATGCTAGTTTTCCTTACTAACCGGGATTTTTCTGATAGAGAGTTCTTTGCCCTGCTACTGATGCCGTCGCTTCAGTCGTGTCTGACTCTGTGCGACCCCATAGACCACAGCCCACCATGCTCTGCCATCCTGGGATTCTCCAGGCAAGAACAGTGGAGTGGGTTGCCACTTCCTTCTCCAATGCATGAAAGTGAAAAGTGAAAATGACGTCACTCAGTCGTGTCTGACTCTAAGCGACCCCATGGACTGTGGCCCACCAGGCTCCTCCATCCATGGGATTTTACAGACCCCTGCTTATTCTTTGACATCTCCTGGGTTGAAAATTGAATCACAGTGTAGTGGGTTGAATCTCCAGGGACAATTGATCCCAGTAAGGACTGACATCCTTGACAGTCTCAGGACAGGCCACGTGACAGGCCAGGCTTTGGCATAGTCAATAAAGCAGAAATAGATGTTTTTCTCAAACTCTCTTGCTTTTTCCATGATCCAGCGGATGTTGACAATTTGATCTCTGGTTCCTCTGTGTATAGGAATACAAGAGATTTCTGTGTGTTAATTCTATATCCTGCAACTTTACTATATTCACTGATTAGCTCTAGTAATTTTCTGGTGGAGTCTTTAGGGTTATCTCTATAGAGGATCATGTCATCTGCAGACAGAGAGTTTACTTCTTCTTTCCCACTCTGGATTCCTTTTGTTTCTTTTTCTGCTCTAAACTATGTTGAATAGTAGTGGTGAGAGTGGGCACGCTTGTCTTGTCCCTGACTTTAGGGGAAATGCTTTCAATTTATCACCATTGAAGATAATGTTTGCTGTGGGTTTATCATATTATATTCACTGATTAGCTCTAGTAATTTTCTGGTGGAGTCTTTAGGGTTATCTCTATAGAGGATCATGTCATCTGCAGACAGAGAGTTTACTTCTTCTTTCCCACTCTGGATTCCTTTTGTTTCTTTTTCTGCTCTAAACTATGTTGAATAGTAGTGGTGAGAGTGGGCACGCTTGTCTTGTCCCTGACTTTAGGGGAAATGCTTTCAATTTATCACCATTGAAGATAATGTTTGCTGTGGGTTTATCATATATAGCTTTTACAATGTTGAGGTATGTTCCTTCTATTCCTGCTTTTTTGTCATAAATGGATGTTGAATTTTGTCAAATGCTTTCTCTGCATCTATTGAGATAATCATATGGTTTTTATCTTTCAGTTTGTTAATGTGGTGTATTATGTTGGTTGATTTGTGGATATTGAAGAATCTTTCCATCCCTGGGATAAAGCACACTTGGTGATGATGTATCATCTTTTTATTTATTTTCATAGTCAAGAAAGCAGAAACAGATGTTTTTCTCAAACTCTCCTGCTTTTTCTCTAATCCAGCAGATGTTGGCAATTTGATCTCTTGATTCCTCTGTGTATAGGAATACAAGAGATTTCTGTGTGTTAATTCTATATCCTGCAACTTTACTGTATTCACTGAGTAGCTCTAGTAATTTTCTGGTGGAGTCTTTAGGGTTATCTCTGTAGAGGATCATGTCATCTGCAGACAGAGAGTTTTACTTCTTCTTTCCCACTTGGATTCCTTTTGTTTCTTTTTCTGCTCTAAACTATGTTGAATAGTCGTGGTGAGAGTGGGCACGCTTGTCTTGTCCCTGACTGGGGGAAATGCTTTCAATTTATCACCATTGAAGATAATGTTTGCTCTGGGTTTGTCATATATAGCTTTTACTATGTTGAAGTATGTTCCTTCTCTTCTTGCTTTTTTGTCATAAATAGATGTTGAATTTTGTCAATGCTTTCTCTGCATCTATTGAGATAATCATATGGTTTTTTTCTTTCAATTTGTTAATGTGGTGTATTATGTTGATTGATTTGTGGATATTGAAGAATCCTTGCATCCCTGGGATAAAGCCCACTTGGTCATGGTGTATGATCTTTTTAATGTGTTGTTGGATTCTGATTGCTGGATTTTGTTGAGGATTTTTACATCTATGTTCATCAGTGATAGTGGCCTGTAGTATTCTTTTTTTGTAGCATCTTTGTCAGGTTTTGGTATGAGGGTGATGGTGGCCTCATAGAATGAGTTTGGAAGTTTACCTTCCTCTGCAATTTTCTGGAAGAGTTTGAGTAGGATAGGTGTTAGCCCTTCTCTAAATTTTTGGTAGAATTCAGCTGTGAAGCCGTTTGGTCCTGGGCTTTTCTTTGCAGGAAGATTTCTGATTACAGTTTCAATTTCAATACTTGTGAGGGGTCTGTTAAGATTTTCTATTTCTTCCTGGTTCAGTTTGGGAAAGTTGTGCTTTTCTAAGAATTTGTCCAATTCTTCCAAGTTGTCCATTTTATTGGCATATAGTTGCTCATAGTAGTCTCTTATGATCCTTTGTATTTCTGTGTTGTCTGTTGTGATCTCTCCATTGAGGTTAATTACTTTACAATATTGTATTGGTTTCCATTTTCGTTTCTAATTTTGTTGATTTGATTTTTCTCCCTTTCTTTCTTGATGAGTCTGGATAATGGTTTGTCAATTTTATTTATCTTCTCAAAGAACCAGCTTTTGGTTTTTTTGATTTTTGCTATGGTCTCTTTTGTTTCTTTTGCATTTATTACTGACCCAATTTTTAAGACTTCTTCCCTTCTACTAACGCTGCGGTTCTTCATTTCTTCCTTTTCTAGTTACTTTAGGTGTAGAGTTAGATTATTTGACTTTTTTCTTATTTCTTGAGGTAAGCCTGTATTGCTATGCACCTTCCCCTCAGCACTGCTTTTACAGTGTCCCATAGGTTTTGGGCTTCCCTGGTGGCTCAGAAGTTAAAGGTCTGCCTGGAATGTGGGAGACCCAGGTTCGATCCCTGGGTCAGGAAGATCCCCTGGAAAAGGAAATGACAACCCACTCCAGTACTCTTGCCTAGAGAATCCCATGGAGGGAGGAGCCTGGTAGGCTATAGTCCATGGGACACGACTGAGCGACTTCACTTCACTTCATAGGTTTTAGGTTGTTGTGTTTCCATTTTCATTCATTTCTGTGCACATTTTGATTTCTTCTGAGATTTTTTTTTTTATTCCGCTGTGTGTTGTTCAGTCTCCATATGTTGGAAATTTTAATACTTTTTTTTCCTGTGATTAACATCTAATGTTATCACATTGTGGTCAGAAAAGATGCTTGGAATGATTTCAATTTTTTTTCTTTGAATGTACTAAGGCTAGATTTATGGCCCAGGATGTGATCTATCCTGGAGAAGGTTCCATGTGCGCTTGAGAAAAATGTGAAATTCATTGTTTTTGGGTGAAATGTGCTATAGATATTAATGAGGTCTAACTGGACTGTTGTATCATTTAAAGTTTGTGTTTCTTTGTTAATTTTCTGTTTAGTTGATCTATCCGTAGGTGTGAGTTGGGTATTAAAGTCTCCCACTATTTTGTGTTACTGTTAATTTCCCCTTTCATACTTGTTAGCATTTGCATTACATTTTGTGGTACTCTTATGTTGCTGATGCTGCTAAGTCACTTCAGTCATGTCCGACTCTGTGCGACCCCATAGACGGCAGCCCATGAGGCTCCCCCGCCCCTGGGATTCTCCAGGCAAGAATACTGGAGTGGGTTGCCATTTCCTTCTCCAATGCATGAAAGGGAAAAGTGAGAGTGAAGTCGCTCAGTCGTGCCTGACTCTTACCGACCCCACGGACTGCAGCCTAGCAGGCTCCTCTGCCCATGGGATTTTCCAGGCAAGAGTACTGGAGTGGGGTGCCATTGCCTTCTCCGCTCCTATGTTGGGTGCATATATATTTATAATTGTTATATCTTCTTCTTGGATTTATCCTTTGATTTTTATGTAGTAACTTCTTTGTCTCTTTTCACAGCCTTTGCTTTAAAGTCTATTTTATCTGATATGAGTATTGCTATTCCTGCTTTGTTTTGGTCTCTATTTGTGTGTTATAACTTTTTCTAGCTCTTCACTTTCAGTCTGTATGTGTTTCTTATTTCGAGGTGGGCCTCTTGTAGACAACATATGTAGGAGTCTTGTTTTTGTATCCATTCAGCCAGTCTTTGTCTTTTGCTTGGGGCATTCAACCCATTTACATTTAAGGTAATTATTGATAAGTATGATCCCGTTGCCATTCACTTTGTTGTTTTGGGTTCACGTTTATACACCGGTTCTGTGTTTCCTGCCTAGAGAAGATCCTTTAGCATTTGGTGGAGAGCTAGTTTGGTGGTGCTGAATTCTCTCAGCCTTTGCTTGTCTGTGAAGCTTTTGATTTCTCCTTCATACTTGAATGAGATCCTTGCTGGGTACAGTAATCCAGGCTGTAGGTTTCTCACTTTCATCACTTTAAGTATGTCCTGCCATTCCCTTCAGGCCTGAAGAGTTTCTATGGAAAGATCAGTTGTTATCCTTATGGGAATCCCCTAGTGTGTTTATTTGTTGTTTTTCCCTTGCTGCTTTGAATATTTATTCTTTGTGTTTGATCTTTGTTTATGTGATTAATATGTGTATTGGGGTGTTATGCCTTGGGTTTATCCTGTTAGGGCCTCTCTGGGTTTCTTGGATGTGGATGAGTATTTCCTTCCCCATTTTAGGGAAGTTTTCAACTATTTTCTCCTCAAGTATTTTCTCATGGTCTTTCTTTTTGTCTTCTTCTTGTGGGACGCCTATGATTTGAATGTTAGGGTGTTTAAGATTGTCCTAGAGGTCTCTGAGGTTGTCATCATTTCTTTTCATTCTTTTTTTCTTTTTTCCTCTCTGTTTCGTTTATTTCTACCTTTCTATCTTCTACCTCACTTATCCTATCTTCTGTCTCTGTTATTCTACTGCTGGTTCCCTACAGAGTATTTTTTATCTCATTTATTGCATTTTTCATTATTATTGGTTCCTTTTTTTAAATTTCTTCTACGTCCTTATGAACATTTCTTGCATCTTCTCAATCCTTGTCTCCAGGCTATTTATCAGTAACTGCATTTTGTTTTCAACATTTGGGATCATTGTCACTATCATTACTCAGAATTCTTTATTAGAGAGATTCTCTATCTCTTCCTCTTTTGTTTGGATTGGTGGGCATTCATCCTGTTCCTTTACCTGCTGAGTATTTCTCTGCCTTTGCATCTTGTTTATCTTGCTGTGTTTGGGGTGGCCTTTCTGTATTCTGGAAGTTTGTGGTTCTTCTTTATTGTGGAGGTTCCTCTCTCTGGGTGGGGTTGGATGGGTGGCTTGTCAAGGTTTCCTGTTTAGGGGAGCTTGTGTTGGTGTTCTGGTGGGTGGAGCTGGATTTCTTCTCTCTAGAGTGCAATGAAGTGTCCAGTAGTGAGTTTTGAGGTATCTGTGGGTTTAGTGTGACTTTGGGAAGCCTGTATATTGAAGCTCAGGTCTAATTTCCTGTGTTGCTGGAGAATTAGCATGATATGTCTTGCTCTGGAACTTGTTGGCCCTTGGGTGGTGCTTGGTTTCAGTATAGGAATGGAGGCTTTTGATGAGCTCCTATCGATTAATGTTCCCTGGAGTCAGGAGTTCTCTGGTGTTCTCAGGTTTGGATTTAAGCCTCCTGCCTTTGGTTTTTAGTCTTATTCTTACAGTAGCCTCAAGAATTCTCCATCTATACGGCACCAATAATAAAACATCTAGGTTAATGATGAAAAGTTTTTCCACAGTGAGGGACACCTGGAGAGGTACACAGAGGTACATGGAAAACAGAAGAGGGAGGAGGGAGATAGAGGTGACCAGGAGGAGAAGAGAAACGGGAGAGAGCAAGCTAGCCAGTAATCACTTCCCTAGGTGCTCTTCACAGTCTGCAACACTCAGAGAGGTTCATGGAGTTATACAGAAAAGAGAAGAGGGAGGAAGGAGACAGAGGTGGCCAGGAGGATAAAATGGGGAATCAAACTGAGAGAGCAGGTCCAGCCAGTAATCAGTTCTCTAAGTGTTCTCCACAGCCCGGAACACACAAAGAGATTCACCTAGCTGGGTAGAGAAGACAAGGGGGATGGGAGAGATAGAGGCGGCCTGGTGGAGAAACAGGAGAGTCCAAAGGGGGAGAGAGCAGTCAAGCCAGTAATCTCACTCCCAAGTAAAAATGGGTCCTGAAGATTGGGTTCTTAAAGGTACAAAATTGATAACAAATACCAAAAAGCAAAGATTAAAAATCTATAGTAGAAGTTAGAGTCTCAAAAATACAATATTAAAAAAAAACAAACAAGGTCACAAAAATTATAAAATATACATATATATATGAAGGTTGCTTTAAAAAGAGGGTCTTTTTTTGCAAGGTAATAGTAAGTTATAAAAATGAAAATTAAAGGAGTAATATAGGACTTAAAAATTTAAAAAAAAATTTAATTGAAAACTTATAATAGTAAAAATATATCTAGGACTTTCTCTGGAGCTGTTGTGGACAGTGTGGGGTCAGTTCATTTTCAGATAGTTCCTTGATCCAGCTTATACTTCTCAAGATCTAAAGGTCCTTTCCTATGTAGTCGGTGCTAACTACAGGGTTTTAATCTGTTGGACCTGTCACTTCCAAAACAGTTCCCTCTGTTTATTTTAGCTTCTTCTGTTTGCTGATCAGCGTCTAATTTCCACCCTGACACAAGGGGGCGGTGGTGGTCACATTTTAGGCTCACTTGTTCAGTCATGCTGTAGGGAGGGAGGAACACTGCAAGCGAATGTTTGCGGGGAGTACCCACAGTGTCTCAGCCACACTGGGTATCCCCCCACTCACGGCGTGTATGCTTTTCCTGTCTACACTGCTCAGGCTCTAGGTTGCTCTGCTGGGAACTGTCTGAGGTGGGGCCTGGGTTGCGAGCACTTCCCAGGTCTAGCCTCTCGGGTTCAGGTTCTTGGGTAGTCCACAAAGGCGCAGACTTGGTTGGTCCTGCCTTTTGTGCCCTTCCCAGGTCCGAGCAGCTCAGGTGACCGGTGCTTGGCGAGCACAGTCGCCCCCAGTTGGAGGCTGCATCTTACTGCCTCCCCTGTCCCAGCCGCTCGGTTTTCTGGGTGTACAACAGGCACGTATTCTCAGGTGTGCCCTGTGTCTCTTCTGGGGCGCTAATGTCTGGCTGTGACGCTCCTGGCGGATGTCAACCATGGAGAATCCCAAGAAGTCTTGGTTAGCAATGAAGCCTGCATGCAGTTTGGTAGAGGATGCCTCTCTGGAGCTGCCTTCGGGCAAGCCAGAAGGATTGCCCCCTTCTGGCTCTGGCTGTCCTTGCCTGTCTGTCTCCCGCAGGGAATGGGCCAGTCCACAGCCGGCTAGCTCTGCTCAGTCTTTTGCTCTGTGAGCGGTCCTGGCAGTATCTTAGGTTAGGGCTTTTTGCAGGATAGCTATCCCACAGTCTGGGTTGCTCTCTCAAGTTAGTTCCTTCAGGGCATTCTGGCCCAGGGTCCTTACCCTAAGCAATGCAGCCCGCACCTCCCTGTCCAGCCCCCACTTTCTAGTGGCAGATGCAAGTGTCTGGGCTGCTGCTCTGCTGGGAGTTGCCATTAGGCACATAATCTGTGGGTTTTAATTATTTATGTGTTTGTTTATTTTTCCTCCCAGTTATGTTGCCGTGTGAGATTCCTAGGCTCGCCACAGACCCACCACTGAGAGTGTTTCCTGGTGTTCAGAAACTTCTCTCCTTTTTAAGACTCCCTTCCCGAGACGGATCTCTGCCCCAACCTCTTTTGTCTCTCTTTTTATCTTTTATATTTTGTCCTACCTCCTTTTGCTCAGCCTTCAAATGTTCTTTCAGTGAATTTGTCAGGGTGAAAGTGGTCTCCTCATCCTAATCCTCGGCCATCTTAGGATGGCCCCTTGAAACATGAGCTCTTAATTCCACAACCAGGGATTGAACTCATACCCATTGCAATGGAAGCACATTCTCTTTTTTAAGACTCCCTTCCCAGGACAGATCTCCGTCCCTGTCTCTTTTGTCTCTCTTTTTATCTTTTCTATTTTGTCCTGCCTCCTTTTACTCAGCATTCAAATGTTCTTTCGATGAATTAGTCGGGGAGAAAGTGGTGGTCTTCCCATCCTATTCCTCCACCATCGTAGGGTCGCCCCTTGAAACATGGGGTCTTAATTCCACAAGCAGGGATTGAACTCATACCCCCTGCACTGGAAGCACAGTTTTGTTTTTTATAATTTGAACTTTTATTTTTTGCTTGGGGATAACCCATTAACAATATTGTGACAGTTTCAGATGAACAGGGAAGGGACTCACCCATACATATACATGTATCCCCTCTCCCGCAAAACTCTCGTACCATCAATATTGCCACATAGCACCTAGCCAAAATAATTAAGAGAGAGAAAGGAGAGAAAGAGATAATGCTCAGTAACGATATGGTCATCTGCGGTGCAAATTCAGACACCCTCAAGTCATCAAGGGCTTACGAGATTATCACGTGCTATCCTTCTATGTAGAAAGTAAATACTTAATTTTTTAATTAAAATTTTTTTAAATTTATTTTTGGCTGCTCTGAGTCTTAGCTGTGACACTCAGGATCTTTGTTGCCACATGCAGGCTCTTTAGTTGTGGTGTGTGAAGGTTTTAGTTGTGGCACATGCACTAAAGGAGAGAAAGAGATAATGCTCAGTAACGATATGGTCATCTGCGGTGCAAATTCAGACACCCTCAAGTCATCAAGGGCTTACAAGATTATCAGGTGCTATCCTTCTATGTAGAACGTAAATACTTAATTTTTTTAATTAAAAGTACTTATTTTTATTTATTTTTGGCTCCTCTGAGTCTTAGCTGTGACACTCAGGATCTTTGTTGCCACATGCAGGCTCTTTAGTTGTGGCATGTGAAAGTTTTAGTTGTGGCACATGCACTCTTTGTTCTGGTCTGTGGGATCCAATTACTTGACCAGGGATCGAACCTGAGTCCCCTGCATTGGGAGTACAGAGTCTTAACCACTGGACCAACAGGAGGGTCCTGAAAGTAAAGATTTTAGAACTACCCTAAATCTGGTGGCTCAGAAAGTAAAGAATCCACTGCAATGTGGAAGTCCTGGGTTTGATTCCTGGGTTTGGTACATCCCCTAGAGGAGAGCAACTCACTCCAGGATTCTTGCCTGGAGAATCCCCATGGACAGAGGAGCCTGTCAGGCTACAGTCCATGGAGTTGCAAAGAGTAGGACATGACTGAGCAACTAAGCACACACCCAAAATCTAGCTGAAGAGAAGGAATATATGAGCTCTTTTTCTCTGACAGCATAACATCTGTCCTGACTTCCTTGATTTCTGCTGCATTTCCCTAATTTTACATCACTTTTGGGACTGAGACCCATTTTCTCCAAGATTCGTTAGAGGGTCACTGCTCAGGTGTTCGTAGGAATATGTATTTCCCAGGAAGCCTTTAATCAAGCAACAGAAGCTGATATTGGAACTCCATGAAAGAGGACTGCAGAGACAGTGACTCCTGATTATAGTGGTTACCCAAAGAGGTATCTTACATCACTAGAAGGAGCAGTCCCAGGCTGTGGTAGATGTAGTGAGGATGCTGAGCAAGAGGAATCCAAAAGGACTCGAGTTGCAACCCCACTGACTGTTTTCGGAGGCCCTTATGGACTATGACCCATGAGGGTCACCCTGACTTCCAACTTGGAATTCTCAAGAAGACTAGGACCTTGATGTAAGACAAGCTGCTCCATAAAGCAGAGAATGGAGTTACAGGGTTCCTCACGTGTCAATGTGAGGACGTGAAAGTGGACTCACAGTAGCACACACTGCATCAAAGGAGGCCCTGGAAAATCTCTGTCGCTGAGCTCCCCAGGAAGCTCAGGGCACAGATGTCAGGTGGATTTCAGTCTGGAAATTCTCAGTGAGGTGAGGCCTCTGTCTAATAGGATCAGCCTAGTTTCGTGGGTGGACGAACCTGAGCCCAAGCAGGACCTCAGATGACAATGCTGAGTGTTAGAGGGGACCCCTGGCGAGGGAGCAAAACAGCATTCTGTAAATTCTTAGCTCTGAGAGAGACCCAGAGGAGCTACTTCTGAGTGTTCCCCTCATTCCACCTGTGTGATCTCAGGGAGGGCACGGCCTTCTCTGGCAGGATAGGGCCCCAGATCTGCAGAGGGGTGTCATCTTGACCATAACCGGACTTAAGGTGAGGAGGATCAGTGGTAATGAGAGGATCTCTCCCCAAGGAGGGAGGCTTACAGAGTGGTGCCCCTCCTGACAAGCAGAGATTCTCAGAGCAGTTCTCTGACTCCACCTACTAGGGACTCAGGGAGGCGAGGGCTTTGTTTGGGGACTGGAGGACTCAGGTTCGTAGATGGAAGAGCCCCAGGATCTGATACAGTGCACACCGAGGACCCATGAGAGAAAATCCAGGGACGGATGAATATTGAGCTAGCGGGGTTCCCGTAGCACGCTGCCCTTGCCGTCGTCCCTGGGTGACCTCACGTAGGACCGGATGCAGCCCCCCTCCACTTCCGCTTCGAAGGCGAGAAGCTTGACCGGTAGCCGCAGCAACCGTTTGGCCAAGATTTAGTGTCCAGGACTCGTCCGGAACCAAGGTGAGGACCCGAATGGAGCTGAAGGGACTTTCCCAACCCTCCCAGTAATAGAAGTGACCCATCCACATCCCACCCCTGTGACATGGCTCTTGTGGGCCCCTCAGTGCTATCGGCTGGATGTTGCCTGGAGCGTCTCAGGCTAAGGCGGTGGTCTGTGCGGGTAGGCCTGGATTCTACCCCGGAGGAGGTCTAGGACCTAGATAACGGCCCTGAAAGCTGATGAGCAGACTTTGACACCGCAAGGGGGCCACACTGAGCAACTCCCCTATACTGGGCGCTAGGAGGCCCCAGGTAGAGCTGGCCAACTGTGGTGCCCCCTGGTGTCCACTGGAGCTGGTTTTGGGGAGTGAGCACCTTGCTCTAACAGAATAAACCTGTTCAACAAAGGGAGCTAGTCCCCAGCATGATTCATGGTTGTGACGCTGAGTGACGATGGGGTCCTCTTGCTTAAGAAACGAGGCCACATAAAGCGCCAGCCCTGTTTTCAGGCCTGGGAGAATCGGGCATTTTGACATGACACTTCCCGGGACATCTCAGGGAAGTGAGCGACCAGGTCAAAGGGGGCATCCTCAGGTTGGCACGGGAGGGTTTCAGATTTGTGAAGGGTCCTGGTGAGAACCTCGGGGGCTGTGGGCATGTTCCACACCACATCATTCAGACCAAATCCTCCCTGTCGTCATACCTGGCATACCTCAAGAGTACATGTCGGTCCCCACTGTGGGCTAAGGAGTGGTCAGCAGAGGGAGAACTCTTAGACCCTGTCATGAAGCACATGTAGACCTTGGTTATATCTATGTCCTGGGTATTGTAAATAGTGCTGCAGTGACCATTTGAGTGATGAGCTAGATGTGAGGAGGAGGTCTCAGGTCAGCAGAGGGGGAACTCTTAGGCCTTTACCTGAGTCAGATTAAGGGTACGGAGTCAGCACCCCCAGTGGGATCACCATCATGTGCATTCTCAACCTGCCTGATGCAGTTGTCACTCATGGCATGGCAGGTGTGGTCAAGCGATGCCACCCTCACCCGCTTTTGGATCTCAGGAAATGTTCTCAGATCCAAAAAGAGGGGAGTTTCAGGCCCTGCCAGAATCCAAATCAAGCAAACTGAATGAGGATTGAGGGGCCCACACTCTTTTGGATAGAGGCGTAAGAGGGCCTGGCCCTGTACTCAAGACTGCAATCCCCATGGAAGGGTATGGAGCTGAGCCACCACCCCAGCCCCATTAGCTTTTTCAGTTTACTTTTTTAACCAGTCGTAGATTGACAGCAAAATGGAGCAGAAAGTATGGAGAGTTCCCATCTGTCCTCCTCCCTGGACACATGCACAGCCTCCCCTACTGTCAACATCCCCCAGCAGAGTAGGTCGTTTGCTACAATCTAGGAAGCTACATTATATATTATGAACACACAAAGTCCTGAAAAAGCACACTTATATTAACTTCTTTCTTGGTATTGTACCCTCTGTGAGTATAGACAAGTGGATGATGACTTGTATCCAGCCTTATGGGCTTCCCTGGTGCATCAGTGGTAAAGAATCCACCTGCCCATGCAGGAGACATGGCTTCAATCCCTGGATGGGAAGATGCCCTGGAGAAGACAAAGCCATCTCACCGAATATTCTTGCCTGAGAATGTGAGGCATAAACAGAGGAGTCTGGCGGGGTACAGTCTATGAGGTCGCAAAGAGTCAGACACAACTGAGTGACTAACAACAGCACCACCCCTGTAGGGTCACACAGAGCAGTTTCACGACAGTAAAAAGTTCTCTGTGCTCTATTCATCCCTCCCTCCCTGCCCTCCAACCCCTGGAAACCATTGGTCTTTTTATTGTTTCTATAGTTATGCTTTTTTCTTGGAATTTACTAAGGCTAGGTTTATGGCCCAGGATTTGATCTATCCTGTAGAAGGTTCCGTGTGCGCTTGAGAAAAAGGTGAAATTCATTGTTTTTGGGTGAAATGTGCTATAGATACCAATGAGGTCTAACTGGTCTGTTGTATCATTTAGTGTTTCCTTGTTAATTTTCTGTTTAGTTGATCTATCCATAGGTGTGAGTGGGGTATTAAAGTCTCCCACTATTTTTGTGTTATTGTTAATTTCCCCTTTCATACTTGTTGGCATTTGCCTTACATATTGTGGTGCTCCTATGTTGGGTGCATATATATTTATAATTGTTATATCTTCTTCTTGGATTGATCCTTTGATCGTTACGTAGTGACCTTCTTTGTCTCTTTTCACAGCCTTTGCTTTAAAGTCTATTTTAGCTGATATGAGTATTGCTACTCCTGCTTTGTTTTGGTCTCTATTTGTGTGTGATAACTTTTTCCAGCTCTTCACTTTCAGTCTGTGTGTGTTTCTTGTTTGGAGGTGGGCCTCTTGTAGACAACATATGTAGGGGTCTTGTTTTTGTATCCATTCAGCCAGTCTTTGTCTTTTGCTTGGGGCATTCAACCCATTTACATTTAAGGTAATTACTGATAAGTTTGATCCTGTTGCCATTTACTTTGTTGTTTTGGGTTCGAGTTTATACACTGGTTCTGTGTTTCCTGCCTAGAGAAGATCCTTTAGCATTTGGTGGAGAGCTAGTTTGGTGGTGCTGAATTCTCTCAGCCTTTGCTTGTCTGTGAAGCTTTTGATTTCTCCTTCATACTTGAATGAGATCCTTGCTGGGTACAGTAATCCAGGCTGTAGGTTTCTCACTTTCATCACTTTAAGTATGTCCTGCCATTCCCTTCAGGCCTGAAGAGTTTCTGTTGAAAGATCAGTTGTTATCCTTATGGGAATTCCCCTAGTGTGTTTATTTGTTGTTTTTTCCTTGCTGCTTTGAATATTTATTCTTTGTGTTTGATCTTTGTTTATGTGATTAATTGTGTATTGGGGTGTTATGCCTTGGGTTTATCCTGTTAGGGCCTCTCTGGGTTTCTTGGATGTGGATGAGTATTTCCTTCCCCATTTTAGGGAAGTTTTCAACTATTTTCTCCTCAAGTATTTTCTCATGGTCTTTCTTTTTGTCTTCTTCTTGTGGGACGCCTATGATTTGAATGTTAGGGCGTTTAAGATTGTCCTAGAGGTCTCTGAGGTTGTCGTCATTTCTTTTCATTCTTTTTTCTTTTTTCCTCTCTGTTTCATTTATTTCTACCGTTCTATCTTCTACCTCACTTATCCTATCTTCTGTCTCTGTTATTCTACTGCTGGTTCCCTACAGAGTACTTTTTATCTCATTTATTGCATTTTCATTATATATTGGTTCCTTTTTTTAAATTTCTTCTACGTCCTTATGAACATTTCTTGCATCTTCTCAATCCTTGTCTCCAGGCTATTTATCTGTAACTGCATTTTGTTTTCAAGATTTGACATCATTGTCACTATCATTACTCAGAATTCTTTATTAGGGAGATTCTCTATCTCTTTCTCTTTTGTTTGGTTTGGTGGGCATTCATCCTGTTCTTTTACCTGCTGAGTCTTTCTCTGCCTTTTCATCTTGTTTATCTTGCTGTGTTTGAGGTGGCCTTTCTGTATTCTGGAAGTTTGTGGTTCTTCTTTATTGTGGAGGTTCCTCTCTCTGGGTGGGGTTGGATGGGTGGCTTGTCAAGGTTTCCTGTTTAGGGGAGCTTGTGTTGGTGTTCTGGTGGGTGGAGCTGGATTTCTTCTCTCTAGAGTGCAATGAAGTGTCCAGTAGTGACTTTTGAGGTATCTGTGGGTTTAGTGTGACTTTGGGAAGCCTGTATATTGAAGCTCAGGTCTAAGTTCCTGTGTTGCTGGAGAATTAGCATGATATGTCTTGCTCTGGAACTTGTTGGCCCTTGGGTGGTGCTTGGTTTCAGTGTAGGAATGGAGGCTTTTGATGAGCTCCTATCGATTAATGTTCCCTGGAGTTAGGAGTTCTCTGGGTTCTCAGGTTTTGGATTTAAGCCTCCTGCCTTTGGTTTTCAGTCTTATTCTTACAGTAGCCTCAAGAATTCTCCATCTATACAGCACCAATGATAAAACATCTAGGTTAATGATTAGAGGTTTCTCCACTGTGAGGGACACCCGGAGAGGTACACAGAGTTACATGGAAAACAGAAGAGGGAGGAAGGAGATTGAGGTGACCAGGAGGAGAAGAGAAAGGGGAGAGAGCAAGCTAGCCAGTAATCACTTCCCTAGGTGCTCTTCACAGTCTGCAACACTCAGAGAGGTTCATGGAGTTATACAGAAAAGAGAAGAGGGAGGAAGGAGACAGAGGTGGCCAGGAGGATAAAATGGGGAATCAAACTGAGAGAGACAGGTCCAGCCAGTAATCAGTTCTCTAAGTGTTCTCCACAGCCCGGAACACACAAAGAGATTCACCTAGCTGGGTAGAGAAGACAAGGGGGATGGGAGAGATAGAGGCGGCCTGGTGGAGAAACAGGAGAGTCCAAAGGGGGAGAGAGCAGTCAAGCCAGTAATCTCACTCCCAAGTAAAAATGGGTCCTGAAGATTGGGTTCTTAAAGGTACAAAATTGATAACAAATACCAAAAAGCAAAGATTAAAAATCTATAGTAGAAGTTAGAGTCTCAAAAATACAATATTAAAAAAAAACAAACAAGGTCACAAAAATTATAAAATATACATATATATATGAAGGTTGCTTTAAAAAGAGGGTCTTTTTTTGCAAGGTAATAGTAAGTTATAAAAATGAAAATTAAAGGAGTAATATAGGACTTAAAAATTTTTTTTAAATTTAATTGAAAACTTATAATAGTAAAAACATATCTAGGACTTTCTCTGGAGCTGTTGTGGACAGTGTGGGGTCAGTTCATTTTCAGATAGTTCCTTGATCCAGCTTATACTTCTCAAGATCTAAAGGTCCTTTCCTATGTAGTCGGTGCTAACTACAGGGTTTTAATCTGTTGGACCTGTCACTTCCAAAACAGTTCCCTCTGTTTATTTAGCTTCTTCTGTTTGCTGATCAGCGTCTAATTTCCACCCTGACACAAGGGGGCGGTGGTGGTCTCATTTTAGGCTCACTTGTTCAGTCATGCTGTAGGGAGGGAGGAACACTGCAAGCGAATGTTTGCGGGGAGTACCCACAGTGTCTCAGCCACACTGGGTATCCCCCCACTCACGGCATGTATGCTTTTCCTGTCTACACTGCTCAGGCTCTAGGTTGCTCTGCTGGGAACTGTCTGAGGTGGGGCCTGGGTTGCGAGCACATCCCAGGTCTAGCCTCTCAGGTTCAGGTTCTTGGGTAGTCCACAAAGGCGCAGACTTGGTTGGGCCTGCCTTTTGTGCCCTTCCCAGGTCCGAGCAGCTCAGGTGACCAGGTGCTTGGCGAGCACAGTCGCCTCCAGTTGGAGGCTGCATCTTACCGCCTCCCCTGTCCCAGCCGCTCGGTTTTTTGGGTGTACAACAGGCACGTATTCTCAGGTGTGCCCTGTGTCTCTTCTGGGGAGCTGATGTCTGGCTGTGATGCTCCCGGCGAATGTCAACCATGGAGAATCCCAAGAAGTCTTGGTTAGCAATGAAGCCTGCATGCAGCTTTGTAGAGGATGCCTCTCTGGAGCTGCCTTCGGGCAAGCCAGAAGGATTGCCGCCTTCTGGCTCTGGCTGTCCTTGCCTGTCTGTCTCCCGCAGGGAATGGGCCAGTCCACAGCCGGCTAGCTCTGCTCAGTTTTTTGCTCTGTGAGCGTGCCTGGCAGTATCAGGTTAGGGCTTTTTGCAGGATAGCTATCCCACAGTCTGGGTTGCTCTCTCAAGGTAGTTCCTTCAGGGCATTCAGGCCCAGGGTCCTTACCCTAAGCAATGCAGCCCGCACCTCCCTGTCCAGCCCCTGCTTTCTAGTGGCAGATGCAAGTGTCTGGGCTGCTGCTCTGCTGGGAATTGCTGTCAGGCACATAATCTGTGGGTTTTAATTATTTATGTATTTATTTATTTTTCCTCCCAGTTATGTTGCCGTGTGAGATTCCTAGGCTGCCACAGACCCGCCAGTGAAAGTGTTTCCTGGTGTTCAGAAACTTCTCTCTTTTTTAAGACTCCCTTCCCGAGACGGATCTCCGTCCCTGTCTCTTTTGTCTCTCTTTTTATCTTTTATATTTTGTCCTACCTCCTTCTGCTCAGCCTTCAAATGTTCTTTCAATGAATTTGTCGGGGTGAAAGTGGTCTCCTCATCCTAATCCTCCACCATCTTAGGACGACCCCTTGAAACATGAAATCTTAATTCCACAACCAGGGATTGAACTCATACCCCTTGCACTGGAGCTGGTTTTGGGGAGTGAGCGCCTTGCTCTAACAGAATAAACCTGTTCAACAAAGGGAGCTAGTCCCCAGCATGATTCATGGTTGTGACGCTGAGTGACGATGGGGGCCACTTGCTTAAGGCACGAGGCCACATAAAGCGCCAGCCCTGTTTTCAGGCCTGAGAGAATCGGGCATTTTGACATGACACTTCCCGGGACATCTCAGGGAAGTGAGCGACCAGGTCAAAGGGGGCATCCTCAGGTTGGCACGGGAGGGTTTCAGATTTGTGAAGGGTCATGGTGAGAATCTTGGGGGGCTGTGGGGATGTTCCACACCACATCATTCAGACCAAATCCTCCCTGTCGTCATCCCTGGCATACCTCAAGAGTACATGTCGGTCCCCACTGTGGGCTAAGGAGTGGTCAGCAGAGGGAGAACTCTTAGACCCTGTCATGAAGCAAATGTAGACCGTGGTTACATCTATGTCCTGGGTATTGTAAGTAATGCTGCAGTGACCATTTGAGTGATGAGCTAGATGTGAGGAGGAGGTCTCAGGTCAGCAGAGGGGGAACTCTTAGGCCTTCACCTGAGTCAGATTAAGGGTACAGAGTCAGCACCCCCAGTGGGATCACCATCATATGCGTTCTCAACCTGCCTGATGCAGTTGTCACTCATGGCATGGCAGGTGTGGTCAAGCGATGCCACCCTCACCCGCTTTTGGATCTCAGGAAATGTTCTCAGATCCAAAAAGATGGGACCTCAGGCCCTGCCAGAATCCAAATCAAGCAAACTGAATCAGGGTTGAGGGGCCCACCCAGTTTTGGATAGAGGGGTATAGAGGGCCTGGCCCTGCACTCAAGACTGCAATCCCCAGGGAAGGGTATGGGGCTGAGCCACCACCCCAGGCCCATTAGATTTTTTTCAGTTTACTTTTTTAACCAGTCGTAGATTGACAGCAAAATGGATCAGAAACTATGGAGAGTTCCCATATATCTTCTTCCTGGGCACATGCGCAGCCTCCCCTACTGTCAACATCCCCCAGCAGAGTAGGTCGTTTGCTACAATCTAGGAAGCTACATTGATATATCATTAGCACACTTACTTACATCAGCTTCTTTATTTGGTATGTACCCTCTGTGAGTATAGACAAATGGATGATGACTTGTATCCAGCCTTATGGGCTTCCCTGTTGAGTCAGTGGTAAAGGATCCACCTGCCCATGCAAGAGACATGCGTCCAATCCCTGGATGGAAAGATCCCCTGGAGAAGACAAAGCCATCTCACCGAGTATTCTTGCCTAAGAAATCCCGTAAACAGAGGAGTCTGGCGGGGTACAGTCTATGAGGTCGCAAAGAGTCAGACACAACTGAGTGACTAACAACAGCACCCACCCCTGTAGGGTCACACAGAGCAGTTTCACGATAGTAAAAAGCTCTCTGTGCTCTATTCATCCCTCCCTCCCTGCCCTCCAACCCCTGGAAACCATTGGTCTTTTTATTGTTTCTATAGTTGTGCTTTTTTCCAAGACTCATGTACTTGGAATCATGTAGTGTGTAGCTTTTTGAGAATAATTTTTTTTTTTTTTAGTAATACATGTCTAAGGTTCCTCCATGTCTTTTCATGGTTTAAAAACTTATTCATTTTTAGCATTGAATAGTATTCTGTTACTTATCCCATTACCTGCTGAAGGACACCGATGTTGCTTTTTAAGTTTTGGAAAATATGAGTCAAACTGCTATAAACAACCGCATGCAGGTTTTTGGGTGGATGTAAGTATCCGCTCATCTGAGGAAATACCAAAGAGCATGAGCACTAGATCCTAGGGTAAGAGTATATTTACTGTTTAGTCACTCACTTGTGTCCAACTCTTTGCCACCTCATGGAATATGGCCCAGCAGGCTCCTCTGTCCATGGGATTTCCCAGACAAAATACTGGAGTGGGTTACCATTTCCTCTTGGAGGGAGTCTTCCCAACTCAGGGATCAAACCCATGAGTCTCCTGCATTGTAGATGGATTCTTTACCACTAGCCCAAGAGTATGTTTCAGTTCTTTTCAGTCGCTCAGTCGTGTCCATTTCTTTCCAACCCCATCGACTGCAGCACGCCAGGCCTCCCTGTCTATCAGCAAGTCCTGGAGTTTACTCAAACTCAGGTCCATTGAGTCAGTGATGCCATCCAACCATCTTATCCTCTGTCGTCCCCTTCTCCTCCTGCCTTCAATCTTTCCCAGCATCAGGGACTTTTCAAATGAGTCAGTTCTTTGCGTCAGGTGGCCAGAGTATTGGAGTTTCTGCTTCAGCATCAGTCCTTCCAAAGAATATTCAAAACTGATTTCCTTGAGGATGGACTGGTTGGATCACCTTGCAGTCCTCTCTGACATGACAGTTGAAAAGCATCAATTCTTTGGTGCTCAGCTTTCTTTATAGTCCAACTCTCACATCCATACATGACTACTGGACAAACCAGAGCCTTGACTAGCGGACCTTTGTTGACAAAGTAATGCCTCTGCCTTTTAATATGCTGTCTAGGTTGGTCATAACTTTGCTTCCAAGGAGCAACCGTCTTTTACATTTGTGGCTGCGGTCACCATCTGCAGTGATTTTGGAGCCCAACAAAATAAAGTCTGTCACTGTTTCCATTGCTTCCTCATCTGTTTAGTTGGTTTAAAAAAATGACAATTTATTGAGGTATGATTGACATACAGAAACCTATGCATATTTAATTTATTGATGAGTTTGGAGATAAGTCTATTCCTGTGAAATGACCACCACAGTTATGCCATAAGCATATCCATTACCTCAAAATTTCCCTCCCTTCCTTTTTTTAAGTATATTTTTAATCAGAATAGATTTGCTTTCCAATATTGTATTGGTTTCTGCCATACATCAACATGAATCGGCCATAGGTATAAATGTGTCCCCTCCCCCTTGAACATCCCCCCACCTCCCACTCCTTCCCACCCCTCTGGGTTATCACAGAGCACCACTTTGAGCTCCCTGCATCACACAGCAAATCCCCATTGGCTGTCCATGTTCCATGTGGTAATGTGTATGTTTCTGGATTCCTGTCAGTTTGTCCATCCCTCTCTTCCACCCCTGTGTCACCAAGTCTGTCCTCTATGTCTGCGTCTCCATCCTGCCCTGCAAATACATTCATCAGTGCTGTCTCCTAGATTCCATGTGTATGTGTCAGTATACGATGTTTATATTTCTCTTTCTGACTTTCTTTACTCTATAATAGGCCGTATGTTCACCCATGACATTGGAACTCACTCAAATATGGCCTCTGTTATGGCTGAGTAGTATTTCATTGTAGACATGCACCAAAGCTGCTCTATCCATTTGTCGATGGACATCTAGGTTGCTTCTCTGGCCTATCTGTTGTACATAGTGCTGCAATGATAATTGGAGTACATGTGTCTTATTCATGCCTGGATAATCCCATAGAGTGAGGAGTCTGGTGGGCTACAATCCATGGGATCGCAAAGAGTCGGACACGACTGAGCGACTTCTGTGTGTGTGTGTGTGTGTGTGTGTGTGTGTTTGTGTGTGTGTCTTATTCAGTTATGGTTTCCTAAGGGTTTATGCCCAGTAGTGGGATGGTTGAGTCATGTGGTAGTTTTATTCCTAATGTTTAAGGAAACTTCATACACTTCTCCATAGAAAGAAAGAAAATGAAGTTGCTCAGTCATGTCCAACTCTTTACGATCACATGGACTGTAGTCTGCCAGGCTTCTCTTTCCATTAGTGAGGAGTCTGGTGGGCTACAATCCATGGGGTCGCAAAGAGTCGGACATGACTGAGCGACTTCTGTGTGTGTGTGTGTGTGTCTTATTCAGTTATGGTTTCCTAAGGGTTTATGCCCAGTAGTGGGATCGTTGAGTCATGTGGTAGTTTTATTCCTAATTTTTAAGGAAACTTCATACTCTTCTCCATAGAAAGAAAGAAAGTGAAGTCGCTCAGTCATGTCCAACTGTTTACGATCCCATGGACTGTAGTCTGCCAGGCTTCCCTGTCCATGGGATTTTCCAGGCAAGAGTACTGGAGAGGTTTGCCATTTCCTTTTCCAGGAGATCTTCCTGACCCAGAGGTCGAACCCAGGTCTCCTGCATTGCAGGTGGACGCTTTACCCTCTGAGCCGGCAGGGAAGCCCATAGAGGCTGTATCAATTTACATCCCACCAACAATGCAAGAGAGTTCCCTTTTCTCCACACCCTCTCCAGCATTTATTGTTTATAGATTTTTTGATGATGGCCATTTTGAAAGATGCCTTCTCACCCTTTTTGTTCTGTATCTGTGATAAGAACACTTACCTTAAGATTTAACCTCTTCGAGAGTGTACCATATAGTATTCTTAAGTATAAACTCTATATTATATAGTAGATCCCTAGATCTTATTCATTTTGTGTAATTAAACTTTGTAACTTTTGATTAATACTGAGAATTGGAATACTGCCTGCTGTATCAGTGAATAAACACTGTCAGGTATCAACAGTTGCAGCCACCATGGATGGTGAACCCTGAGGGAACACAGGATGTAAAAATGCAGGAAACAGGCCCCAGATATGTGAAGTTCATATCAAAGAAATGATTTCAGTGAGCCCTGATTCTTGCATCTTTCCATATGTGGGAAAGTGCTAAATTCCTTAAGCTGGGTTATCTGGTTTTCCTTCATTTATCATAATCTTTTGATATTCAGACTACCTGCCCTTCTTGCAAAACTTCTATGTAACCTGATCCTCCCCTCCCTTCCTTGGAGCAGTTCTCTCAGGGTCACTGGAGATGCTGCCTCCTGGGTTGAAGCCCTAAAGGTTTGTATCAAAGAGAACATACCCGTCAACATTTAGGTTGTGAATTTTTTTTTTATTTCTTTTAATTGATTTATTTTAATTGGAGGCTACTTTACAGTATTGTAGGGGCTTTTGCCATACCTTGACATGAATCAGCCATGGGTGTACCTTGTTCCCTTTCCTGCACGCCCCTCCCACCTCCCTCCCCATCCCATCTCTCAGGGTCATCCCAGTGCACCAGCCCTGAGCACCCTGTCTCATGCATAGGTTGTGAATGTTTTTTAAGTCTACAATTCCTTCTCATTGACCCTCCCATAGACCATGGCAACCACCACTCTACTCTCTGTTCTTCTGACCTGACCATTTTAGATTCTTCATATAAATGACATGCAGTATTTGTTCTTCTGGTCTGGCTTATTTCACTGTAGCAGAAGGTCCTCTAGTTTTATCCACGCTGTCATAACTGGAGAGGTTAGCTTCTTTTTAAGCTGAATGATATTCCACTGTACGTATATTTGCATCTTCTTTATCCATTCATCTGTCACTGGACACCTAGGCTGCTTCCCTTTCTTGGCTATTGTGAGTAGTGCTGCAGTGAACATGGGATTGTAGAGCTCTCTTCGAGGTCCTGATTTCAATTCCTTTGGATAGTAGTGGAATTGTGGAAAGTATTATGTGTTAGGTTTGATTTTTTGAGGAACTGCTACACTGTTTTCCCTATAAATTGGCTGCACCAATTTACATTCCTACTAGCAGTGCTGAATATGTATAGTTTACTAAGGAACTTGCAAACTGTCTTCCAAAGTGGCTGTACCATTTTGCATCACCACCACCGAGGAATGAGAGTTCTTGTTGATTCACATCCTTACCAGCATTTGTTGTTGTCAGTCCTTTGAATGCTGGCCATTCTGAAAGGCATGTCCTTGAGGAATGAGAGTTCTTGTTGACTCACATCCTTACCCGCATTTGTTGTTGTCAGTCCTTTTAATGCTGGCCATTCTGAAAGGCATGTCGTGGTATCTGCTTTTTTTGTTGTTGTTTGTTTTTTTTTTAATTTGGAGTTCCCTAATGGTATATGCTTACCTGGTGGCTCAGGTGGTAAAGCTACTGCCCGCAATGCCAGAGACCCGGGTTCTATCCCTGGGTTGAGAAAATCCCCTGGAGAAGGAATTGGCAACCCACTCCGGTATTCTTGCCTAGGAAATCCCATGGACAGAGGAACCTGGTGGGCTACAGTCCATGGGATCACAAAGAGTTGGACACGACTGAGCAACTTCCCTTTCACTTTCAGTGGTATATGATATGGAGCATCTTTTCATATGCTTTGGTGAGGTATCTATTCATATCCTTTGTTCATTTTTTATTAGATGTTAGTTTTCTTCTTATTAATATTAAGAGTTCTTGTATATTTTAGATTAGAGCCTTCATCTGTATATGATGTGGAACATCTTTTCATATGCTTTGGTGAGGTATCTATTCATATTCTTTGTTCATTTTTTATTAGATGTTAGTTTTCTTCTTATTAATATTAAGAGTTCTTTGTATATTTTAGATTAGAGCCTTCATCAGATATGTCTTTTGCAAATATTTTCTCCCAGACTATGGCACATCTTGTTCTCTTGGTGTATTTTTACAGAGCAGAAGTTTAAAGGGAACGAAATCTAGCTTATCAATTATTTCTTTCATGGATCCCCATCACTTTTTTTTGTGATTATATTTTCTTGATTGGTTTGCTATGTGGCACATGGGATCTTAACTCCCCAACCAGGGATTGGGGGCAGGAGGAAAAGGGGACAACAGAGGATGAGATGGCTGGATGGCATCACCAACTCGATGAACGTGAGTTTGAATGAACTCCAGGAGTTGGTGATGGACAGGGAGGCCTGGTGTGCTGAGATTCATGGGGTCGCAAAGAGTTGGACACGACTGAGTGAACTGAACTGAACTGAACTGAAAGTTTATTCAAGCTTTAATGCACATTATTCTGACTTTAAGGTAGCATCACATGGCATACTTCTGAGTACATTCCTGAAAAATTCTGTTGCACTTATCTCTGTCTGTTTTATAGATCTGTGCAATCTCTGGCCCTGGGGAGGCTATCATCTGGGTCCTGATCGCATAGCAGGGAACAAATGGACACCAGGACCCTGGAAATCATGAAAGCAAGAGACCACAGTGATCTTAGAGTAGCGAACTGAGTGCCACCATTAGTGTTCATGTCTGGATGATAAATTCTGCTGCAAATGAACCCTTAGGTAGTGTGAATGGGTAGTCTTTAAGGAAACGAATTGTCAGAGAGAATACACTGCCTTGATATGGGCTTCCGTTCTTTTTCGTAATGTGGTTTGCCAGTGAAATGTATCATCCCCAACTGGACCTGCAGAATATTGTGCTTCAGGGTCACTGGCCACATCACTACGTTCCTTATTAATCCATTTCAGCGCCACAGTCTGTGCTTTTTGTCTGACTCCTCGCTGTCTCAGTGTGTGCTCAAACGTCCAGCCAAAACTCCTGATTACCTGGTGGCTGGGAAGGACGATCTCTTCATCTCACACTGGCTCTGCCAGACACAGGTGCCTTCTTAATAACCAGGGAGGTTGGACTGGGGAGGGCTCACTGGCAAAGGGTAGATGAGGCTGGAGGGGAAGAGGAGATGAGCAGTGGAAACCCTTAGACTCCGACAAGCATCGAGTACCTGGAGGAGACCATCCAAATTAGTGGGTTTTTTTTTTTTTCAGATATACACCCAGGAGTGGGATTGCTGGGTCGTTTGGTAGTTCCGTTTTTAGATTTTGAGGACCCTCCTTACTGTTATCCATGGTGGCTGCACCAATTGACATTCCCACCAACAGTGTACAGCTCCTGTCCACATGCTCACCAGCATTTGTCACTTCTGTTCCTTTCGGAAGATAGCTCTTCTGATAATACCTCATTGTGGTTTTAATTTGCATTCATATGATGATTAATAATGTTGAGCATCTTTTCATGTGCCTCTTGGCCATTTGTACATCTTCTTTGCAAAAATGTGTATTTGAGTCTTCTGCCCATGGACTAAGGAGCCTGGTGGGCTGCAGTCCATGGGGTCGCTAAGAGTCAGACAGGACCGAGCGACGTCACTTTCACTTTTCACTTTCATGCATTGGAGGAGGAAATGGCAGCCCTCTCCAGTGTTCTTGCCTAGAGAATCCCAGGGTCGAGGGAGCCTGGTGGGCTGCCGTCTATGGGGTCGCACAGAGTCGGACACAACTGAAGCGACTTAGCAGCAGCAGCAGTAGCAGCAGCCCATCTTTTTCTTCATTTTTTTTTTAACTGTTATATATACTATATATTTTGGATATTAACCCCTTATTGGTGATATCATTGGCAAATATTTTCTCCCATGAAGTAGGTTGGCTTTTCATTTTGTTGATGGTTTCCTTTGCTGTGCAAAAGTTTTTAACTTTAATTACCACCCATTTATTTATTTTTGCTTTTATTTCCCTAGCTTTAGAAGACAGGTCCAAAAAAACATTGTTATGATGTATGTCAAAGAGGGTTCTGCTTGTATTATCTTCTAAGACTTTTACGGTTTCCACTTTTATAGCTAGGCCTTAAATCCATTTTCCGTTTACTGTTGTATGTGGTGTTAGAGAATATACTGATGTCATTCTTTGAGAGCTACATGTCAAAGAATGAGATTAAAGCATAAATACAATTTGGTAATGTCAGAAAATTAAATGTGCTTTTACATTTGAGCCAGTAATTCAGTGTTTTCAGAAATTAACTCTGAAGAGACATCCACATCCATAGGAAAATACGTAAATGTCCATGCACATGTTACTTGAAGGAACATGATATATCCACTGAATGGAGTACTACAAAGCTACTAAAAGGAATGAGTACAATTTTGTAAACTACTAAGGGATGCTTCCATGACAGATACAGATATATCAAAGAATGTGGGAGTTTGGGGCTAATGTCAATGGAGCCAGTAATTCAGTGTTTTCAGAAATTAACTCTGAAGAGACATCCACAACCATAGGAAAATACATAAATATCCATGCACATGTTAATTGAGGGAACATGATATATCCACAGAATGGAGTACTACACAGCTATAAAAAGGAATGGTACAATTTTGTAAACTACTAAGGGATGCTTCCATGATAGATATAGATATATAAAAGAATGTGGGAGTTTGGGACTAATGTCAGTGATACCAAGTCCAGTGCCTTCCCGTTCTGGTATGAAGAGACTTTGAGAGCTGAAGAAGAGAGAGCCAGAGCTAGAGCTGCAGCCAGGGCTCCTATGGTGCCAGGGCCAGTGCACTTTGCTGAGCATGTGCAAAGGTCCTCCCACCCCTAGTGAAGTCTGAGCAGATACTTCACACTGCATTTCAAGAAAGCAGGCAATCTTCCCACCAGCAGAGGAAGAAGGTGGGGCTCATGGAAATTCAGCATAAAACATTTTTGTGTTCCTATACAATATGCACAAATTGCAGATTTTTCTTTTTTTCTGTTTCTAAATGTTGTTGCTTTTAATTAAAGATGTGTTTAGCTTCAGAGTCCAGGTATACTAATGGCACAGCTCCCACATGTACTGCAGATTATCAAGTTGAAAAATAAGAATTTTTGTATTACATAGCACAGACTGAAATCCTTGAGTCATTTCTTCTAAGTTGAAAAATAAAGAATTTTCATATTACATAACACAGACTGAAATCCTTGAATCATTTCTTGTCATTTGGAATAAGACAACATGATATTGGAATATGGATTTTTTTCTGTAAATGGAAATGTTTCCACAGTGAAGTCTGTGTGATTATCAGATATGGAAAAAAATCTTAAGAGGTATTCACTTCTCGGTTTGTTTTGTTTGTTTTAGTCTTTCTTTGTAAAATTGAAGGTTATTTACCGGGATTGGATTAGCTTATTTAAGAATGCGGGAGAAGTGAAACCTTAGTAAAACTGCTTCCTTGCACACTTGCACTATAGTAGCTCAAATATGAACTTAGCATCTGCTCTTTGGAAGGCTTCTGGGTGGTTTTGAGGATGCTAAGAAAAATAAACTCAGCCCCTTCTTATAGAATTCTAGAGTCTAAGAGCAGCATTCATAGAAAGTAGCTGGTGACCTGAGATCTAGGGGCCCAATAATAAGAGGTATTCACTTCTCGGTTTGTTTTGTTTGTTTTAGTCTTTCTTTGTAAAATTGAAGGTTATTTACCGGGATTGGGTTAGCTTATTTAAGAATGTGGGAGAAGTGAAACGCCAGTAAACTGCTTCCTTGCACACTTGCACTATAGTTGCTCAAATATGAACTTAGCATCTGCTCTTTGGAAGGCTTCTGGGTGGTTTTGAGGATGCTAAGAAAAATAAACTCAACCCCTTCTTATAGAATTCTAGAGTCTAAGGGCAGCATTCATAGAAAGTAGCTGGTGACCTGAGATCTAGGGGCCCAATAAAAATGAGGGGTAAGGAGGTGAGGGGCTGGAGGGCTTCCTCATGAGGAGTCTAGTGTAAATACACTGAGGCAAGGCACTTGGAGACTTTATGGCAATAAAAGTCTGGCAGTCGAAGGTAGTTTTAAGTTAGGCTACAGGGTGAGCCCGGAGACTTTATGGCAATAAAAGTCTGGCAGTCGAAGGTAGTTTTAAGTTAGGCTACAGGGTGAGCCCACCAGGGAGGCTGTGGAAACACTGAATAGGGGTTAGACCCTCAGATGGCGGGTCTCAAAGTTGAGAGACTTAAGTCTGGAATGGAAAACTACCCTGAATGAACTACCCTTCATTCTTTTCCATGTAGCTGTCCAATTTTCACAGTAGCACTTACTGAAGAGACTGTCATTTTTGGTTTGTGAGTATTCTTTTCAGGATTTTTGTATCTATGTTCTTCAGTGACATTGGCCTGTAATTTCCTTTTTCGGTGAATCTTTGTCTGATTTTGCTATCAGGGCAATGGTGGCCTCATAGAAAGAGCTTGGGAGTGTTCCTTCCTCTGCAATTTTTTGGAAGACTTTAAGATTGATAGGTAATAGCTCTTCTCTGTTTGATAGAATTCACCTGTGAAACCATCTGGTCCTGGACTTTTGGATATTGGAAATTGTTAAACCACAGTTTCAATTTCAGTACTTGTGATTGGTCTGCTTACATTCTCTATTTCTTCCTTGTTCAGTCTTGAAGGTTGTACCTCTCTAAGAATCTGTCTATTTCTTCTAGGTTATCCATTTTATGTGCATATAGTTGTCTGTAGTAGTCTCTTATGATGCTTTGAATTTCACACGAGTGCATTCGTAATGAAATCAGCCCTGATTACCTTGGTGTGGTGAGAGCATAGAGGTAAAATGAGGGAGTGTAAAGCCGGAAAATCTGCCCCTCTCCCGCCATAAGAATGTACCCTGAGCCCTGGTTAAAGGAATTTCATACAATTGGACACATTCTGTTATTTCCTTACTAAAAACTCTAGTCCTCTTCTGTATGAGCCAGGATAGTGGGGAGGTAGCATTGAACTGCTTATAAATGTGTGTGCGTGATGTTAAAAATGAAATTTTACCAGGAGAAATAACCACTGGTTGTGGTCTTGAAGGTAATGGGCTACATAGAGGCCTTAGGTTGAATGTGTTTCCCCTGGAAATTGCCCAGACATCTATGTATGAGCCAGAATAGCGGGGAGGTAGCATTGAACTCCAGTCCTCTTGCCTGGAAAATCCCATGGATGGAGAAGCCTGGTAGGCTGCAGTCCATGGGGTCGCGGAGAGTCAGACATGACGGAGCGACTTCACTTTCACTTTTCACTTTCATGCATTGGAGAAGGAAATGGCAAGCCACTCCAGTGTTCTTGCCTGGAGAATCCCAGGGACGGCGGAGCCTGATGTGCTGCCATCCTTGGGGTTGTACAGAGACGGACACGACTGAAGCGACTTAGCAGCAGCAGCAGGAGCAGCATTGAACTGCTAAGGGATGCAGTTGACCCTAAGGGATGACCCAGGGACCGCTGCACACTGAACGACGGGGTCCCCACAGAGCCCCGCCCCTTCCATCATACCTCAGAGGTCATGCACAGGGAAGCCATAGCCGGAAGTGACTCCGCAAAACTTCCGTGCTGGTGGTGAAGAGCTGGGACTGATGTTTGGTGCATTCGTGTGGCTAAGAGTGGATTCCCAGGACTGATCTGAAGGCAAGGTGAGGACCTGAATGTGGACTCAAGGGACCATTCCCCCGTCCTGTAACAAAGATCACGCCAAAAGTCTCATCTCTGTGATCGGCAGGGGAGGGTTCCTACAACTCTTTTAGGCCGATTTCTTCATTATTTCTTGATCTAAGACATTCTGTAAGATAAGCGATTACTTGATTCTGTAAATGAAGGAAACCTAGATCCGTGCTGGTGGCGAAGAGCTGGGGCTGATGTTTGGCGCATTCGTGTGGCTAAGAGTGGATTCCCAGGACTGATCTGAAGGCAAGGTGAGGACCTGAATGTGGACTCAAGGGACCATTCCCCCGTCCTGTACAAAGATCACGCCAAAAGTCTCATCTCTGTGATCGGCAGGGGATGGTTCCTACAACTCTTTTAGGCCGATTTCTTCATTATTTCTTGATCTAAGACATTCTGTAAGATAAGCGATTACTTGATTCTGTAAATGAAGGAAACCTAGGCCCTAACTCCAGTCACTGGGAGAGCGCCAAGTGCTAAGGAGGCATGGGGCAGTAAAGATGGCGACACAAAGCGGCACCCATGCACTCAATTCTCGAACTTCTCCCCTGCCGAACTCTAAGAGGTGAAATTTTGTTTGGAGGCTTGTGGACACAGTTCGGTAAAGGGAGGAGGTATTAGACACTGATAGATATGAAGATGGGGACTCTGATGAGGACTGTAGAACACCCTGCCTGGCTTCTTCCCCCCCAACCCCATCCCTCTGTCAGCTATCTGAGATCCTGGGTATCTCAGCTTTGAGAGGTGAGGAAGAGAGGGCCCAAGCCAGCGGATGTCCCAGTGTTCCCCCCGCAATTCTTCCCACACCTAAGGAATCTGAGCCGAATTCTGTACTTTGCGGTTGAAGGTAGCATTCAATGTTCTCTAAGTGATATAGAACTGGGCATTGCAGAGGGTGGGCAGTGTATAATTCCTGGGGCTTTTTGTTCTGTATGAGGAATTTAGAGATAAATCTGTGTTTTTATGTTCTTGCTACTTTTCAAAGGTTGCTGCTCCTCAATGAAAGCTTATAATCTAAGTTTACAAATGACATCAGTCCTACTTACTGTTGTTTATCCGTCTTAAGGATAAGACTTTTTCTGTTGTGTAAAACAAATAGGAAAGCTTCAATCTTATTTAGTAAGCTGGTGCAAGATGACATGGCATTACAATATGTTATTTCTTTGAAAGTATGAAAAAATTAAGCAGTGAAATATGTGGGATCAAGAAATAGAGGGAAAGTAAGATGGACAGTATTTGGTTTCCTCCTCTTTTGTAGTCTGTGTTTTACAAAATTACAAATGACAGTGTATGCTTGGTTAATTCAAAAATGTAAAATTATTTCTAAGAAATTCATCCTCAGGCTCACAGGCTGTTTTATTCTCTAAACATTAATTGAGCCTGGGCTCATAGAAGACTCTGTGCTAGTACTTGGAGAGCTGAGAAAACAATCTAGCCACTGACTATAAAGTTATAGAGTCGAGAGGCAGCTGTCATGTAAAGGAAATGGTGACATGACAGCAGTCAAATGTGAATTCCCTGATGCAAGGTAGTGGTAGGCCTTGGGAAAATGTAAGTCCTCAGTGGGAAGGAATTATAAGTTGCGTGCATGGTGGGCTGGATGAGGCTGTGGAAATCGTGACCAGGGACCAGGTTCTCTCGTGGTGGGCTGCATAGTTTAAAGACAAACCTGGGATGGGGAAGTGCCCTTAACAGTTACAGGCACATTTCACTCTGTTGCACTTTGCTTTATTGTATTTCACAGGTACTGCTTTTCATTTCTTTGTTGTTTTTCTTGACCAAATTGAAAGTTTGTGTTAGTCAGCCTTGCTTCCAGCAAGTCTTTTGGCTCCATCTTTCTAACACCGTTTGCTCATTTCATGTCTGTGTCACATTTTGATAACTCTTGCAATGTTCACACCCTCAGCAGCAAAAATGATGGACTCAATGACGGCGCAGATGATGGTTAGCATCTTTTTTCTTTTAGCAAGTAGGTGTTTTTATTTAAGATATCTGTATTGTCCTTAGGCATAATGCTATTGCCCACTTTTTAGCCTATAGTATCGTGTAAACATAAATTTTATGAAAGCACTAGGAAACCAAAAAATTCGTATGACTCAGTTGTGTTAGGAACTTTCCTTTGGGGGTTGAGATGCAAACCTGAAGTATTTTCTGAGTCTGCCTGTGCTTTGGGATTGTGAGTAAATCAGAGAGAAATCATGTGAAGCTGCCATGGAATGTGTCCCGTGCCCATGTTCCAGTACGGATAAACACCGTGCAGATTTCATGTTTTTTTTATGTTGTCTTCTCTCTATGGAGTTTCCCAGAAATCAGGGTGGCACTCCCCTGAGGTGGGATGATGCTTGAAGCCACTGGACTCATGTACTCTGCCCTCGTTGGGGGAGCCAGAGCCCACGCCACTAAAAAAAGTAAAAATAATAATTCAAATCAAGTTATCTTGACTGTAATTTAGAAAACAATAGGGAAGGAATAGAGGCTTGTGGGTGGTTAAATGAATGAAAGTGGGAGTGGTTTATAAAAAAGGGCAAGTGAGAGATAGGTAAGTTTGGGGCCCTTGAAACATTTTAGAGCTTTCTGTTACAACCATTGAGGATGTCTACCTCATGGTGACCTTCAGTGGCATACTCTTAACTGGGATATGCTAATTTTCCTTGCTAACCAGGATTTTTCTGGTAGAGGGTTCTTTGCCGTGCTACTGCTGCTGTCGCTTTGGTCGTGTCTGACTCTGTGCAACCCCATAGACAGCAGCCCACCAGGCTCTGCCATCTTGGGATTCTCCAGGCAAGAACAGTGGAGGGGGTTTCCACTTCCTTCTCCAATGCATGAAAGTGAAAAGTGAAAATGATGTCACTCAGTCATGTCTGACTCTAAGCGACCCCATGGACTGCAACCCACCAGGCTCTTCCATCCACGTGATTTTCCAGACCCCTGCTTCTTCTTTGATATCTCCTGGGTTGAAAATTGAATCACAGTGTAATGGGTTGAATCTCCAGGGAAAATTGATCACAGTAAGGACGGCTATCCTTGACAGTCTCAGGACAGGCCATGTAACAGGCCAAGCATTTTAGAGGCATTATTCTCAGTCCCAAAGACAGACCTTCTGAAACCCATTTCACAGATGAAGAAACTGAGGCTCGCAGAGTTTGGTAAGCTATACAGTTTCACACAGTTCTTAAATGACAGGATTGGAAGTAGACTCCTGGCCTAAATAAGTCTGATGTGCACACTTTGCCATTCCTCCTAGCCTGAGGCCAACTTTGTGTTCCTTCATTTGCTTTACGTCTGATCGACTGGTCTAACATGTATGTCAGGTGATAAAAAAGAGAACTCTGTGCCCAAAACAGTGGATGGAAATATGTAACCCAGCAATAAGCATATCAAAATAATTGAGAAGTCTGAATAAAGCAGAGAAAGGTAATATTTAGTCACAATATAATCATCAACATATCCAAAGTCAGAGAACCCAAATGATCAGGGGCCCCGAAAATCATGCTGGACAGCCCCTTGCATTTGGAAGTTAAAACGGTTCAAAAAGAGTCACATAAAAAGTGAAATGTGGCTAGTAAAGAGAAGGGGTAGATGAAGGTGTTTTATCCTTTGTCAAGACATCCATCCTGCCTTGCCTTCCAACTTCCCTATTTCACATCACTCCTGGGATGGGAACCCGGTCTGTGAAAGGTTTTCAGTAGGGAAACGGGTCAAGAGGTTGCCAGGATGTGGCCTTGCCCAGGAAGACTTAATGTGTGGCAGAACCAATGCAATATTGTATAGTAATTAGCCTCCAAATGAAATAAATTAATTAAAAAAAAAAAAAAGGAAACAGGAGCCAGGAGGAAGAGGCCCTTACCTGTAGGCTGGGGAGGGTAACATGCCCCAGGCAATGTTCTCAGCCTGAACAATCACTCACTTAAAGTTCAGGGTTCTCGAGGACTTGTGACTCCCGCCTAGGAGGGTGCCCAGGACAGCAGATATTGGCCAGCTCAGGTCAGTAGAGAGAAATATTTCTAAGGTATGCCCAGAGGAACAACAGCAGGGCTGCCAAGCCCATATCAGCAGAGACCTCAAGGAATCCTCCTTGTTGCCATGGTAGATCCTTATAAATGTCAGAAAGAGATGGCCTCATGTCCTTCTCAGGGGTAACAGAAAAGTGATGAGCTTGACTTGAGGCAGAGGTCTCAGGTCAGCAGAGGGGAAACTCTTAGGCCTTCACCTGAGTCAGATTTAGGGTACAGAGTCAGCACGCCCAGTGGGATCACCATCATATGCGTTCTCAACCTGCCTGATGCAGGTGTCACTCATGGCATGGCAGGTGTGGTCAAGCGATGCCACCCTCACATCCTTTTGGATCTCAGGAAATGTTTTCAGACCCAAAAAGAGGCAAGCCCTAGGCCCTTCCAGCATCCAAATCAAGCAAACTGAATCAGGATTGAGGGGCCCACCCACTTCTGGATAGAGGGGCAAGAGGACCTGCACTCAAAACAGATCCTGAGAGAAGGGTGTGGGACTGAGCCACCACCCCAAGCCAAAAAGTTTTTTTTTAAGTTTAATTGATTGAAGCAGTTTTAGATTCACAGCAAGATGGAACAGCAAGTACAGAGAGTTCCCATATGTGTTCTTTCTGGACATGTGTACAGCCTGCCCCACTGTCAGTGTCCCCCAGTAGAGTGGGCTGTTCGCTACAATCTAGGGAGCTACTTAATCAAACAAAGTCCTGACCTAGCACACTTACTTGCTTACTTGTGTTACCTTCATTCAGGGTATTGTACCCACTGTGAATATAGACAAATGGATGATGACTTTTATTCACCCTTATGGGCTTCCCTGGTGAGTCAGCGGTAAAGAATCCAACTGCCCATGCAGGAGACACAGGTTCAATCCTTGGATGGGAAAATCCGCTGGAGAAGACAGAGGCAACTCACCCACTGTTCTTGCGTGAGTAATCCCAGAAACAGAGGAGTCTGGCAGGCTACAATCTGTGAGGTCTCAAAGAATCGGACATGACTGAGTGACTAAACACAGCATCCACCTCTATCAGTTCAGTTCCGTTCAGTCGCTCAGTCGTGTCTGACTCTTTGTGACCCCATGAATCTCAGCACGCCAGGCCTCCCTGTCCATCACCAACTCCCAGAGTTCACTCAGACTCACGTCCATCAAGTGAGTGATGCCATCCAGCCATCTCATCCTCTGTCATCCCCTTCTCCTCCTGCCCCCAATCCCTCCCAGCATCAGGGTCTTTTCCAATGAGTCAACTCTTCGCATGAGGTGGCCAAGTACTGGAGTTTCAGCTTTAGCATCATTCCTTCCAAAGAAATCCCAGGGCTGATCTCCTTCAGAATGGACTGGTTGGATCTCCTCACAGTCCAAGGGACTCTCAAGAGTCTTCTCCAACACCATAGTTCAAAAGCATCAATTCTTCAGCACTCTGCCTCCTTTACAGTCCAACTCTCACTTCCATACATGACCGCAGGAAAAACCATAGCTTTGACTAGACGGACCTTAGTCGGCAAAGTAATGTCTCTGCTTTTGAATATACTATCTAGGTTGGTCATAACTTGTTTTCCAAGGAGTAAGCGTCTTTTAATTTCATGGCTGCAGTCACCATCTGCAGTGATTTTGGAGCCCAGAAAAATAAAGTCAGCCACTGTTTCCACTGTTTCCCCATCTATTTCCCATGAAGTGATGGGACTTGTCTCTGCTTTTCAATATGCTATCTAGGTTGGTCATAACTTTTCTTCCAAGGAGTAAGTGCCTTTTAATTTCATGGCTCAGCACTCTTAAAAATACCATCTCATTTATTTTTCACTATTATCTTACCACCTAACGATAATGGTAGCTACTACTAGTCCTATTGGTTCTATTTTGCAGATGGGCAAACTGAAACTCATAGAACTGGATCAATTTGCCCAAGATCATATTTCTAGAAAATCATGTGATGTGGATTTGCATTCAGGACCTCCTGGCTCCCACCTCAGAACACCTTATGTGCTCTAACTTTCATGATGTTAGATACACATCATACAAATATCAGTATGAAGATACCAAAGCACAAAATGTGTGTGGTACTATAAGGGAAGGCATGCTTGCCTTTAAATGAGCTGTATCTCCAAGCCTGGACCAATTCCAGCTGGGATACCAATAGAATTTATATATGAGAAGGTCATTGGCAGGTTTCCAGGGACTATGGACCCAGGGAGGGGTGCCAGAGGACTGTTGATGGGCACACACTGTTCCAATTTGGGAAAGGGGGAAGAAAGTTGATTCTTCCAATGGTAGGAGTCAGTCCTGGGCAAAGTTCTTGAAGGGCATTTCGTGAACATCAAAAAGGGGAAGGAAATCATTAGTAGGTGCCAGCATGTTTTCCCTGCTGCTACTGCTAAGTCGCTTCAGTCGTGTCTGACTCTGTGTGACCCCATAGACGGCAGCCCACCAGGCTCCTCCGTCCCTGGGATTCTCCAGGCAAGAACACTGGAGTGGGTTGCCATTTCCTTCTCCAATGCATGAAAGTGAAAAGTGAAAGTGAAGTCATTCAGTTGTTTCCAACTCTTCGTGACCCCATGGTCTGCAGCTTACCAGGCTCCTCCGTCCATGGGATTCTCCAGGCAAGAGTACTGGAGTGGGGTGCCATTGCCTTCTCCCTGAGAAGACATTATTCCAGATGAATCTCAGTGGGATTTTTTTATAGGGCAAAAGACTTGTATGTTTTTTGTTTGACAATGTCTTTTGCTTGTTATAATGAGCATTTATGGATTCAAAGCAAGTTGAAATTTTTTTCAAATTAATAAAGAATTTAAAATTTCCTTGTTTTCAGGAAAAAAATGTAATTTTTTGGTTGTTTACTTAAAATAATTGAGATAATTGTAGATTTACATGCCATCGTAAGAAATAAAACAGAGAGCTCTTCTGTACACTATCCAGTTTATCCCAGTAGATATAGTTCACAAAACTACAGTACTATTTTACAATCAAATTAATAATATAACCTGCTGATCTTATTCTGATTTCTCCAGTTTTACTTGTACTCATCTGTATGTGTGTATTAAATTCTATACAATTTCATCACCTATGCAATATTGCTCATCTACAGTTGCAGTCTACCAGACCTCCTTACCTGCCTCCTGAGAAATGTGTATGCAGGTCAAGAAGCAACAGTCAAAACTGGACAGGGAACAATAGACTAGTTTCAAATCAGGAAAGGAGTATGTCAAGGCTGTATATTGTCACCCTGCTGATTTAATTTATATGCCGAGGACATTACGTGAAATGCCGGGCTGGATGAAGCACAAACTGGAATCAAGATTGCCAGGAGAAATATCAATAATATGCAGATGACACCACCCTTATGGCAGAAAGCAAAGAGGAACTAAAGAGCCTCTTGATGAAAATGAAAGAGGAGAATGAAAGAGTTGGCTTAAAATTTAACATTAAGAAAACTAAGATCATGGCATCCGGTCCCATCAATTCACGGCAAATAGATAGGGAAACAATGGAAACAGTGAGAGACTTTATTCCTGGGCTCCAAAATCACTGCAGATGGTGACAAAGTGTTGGACATGACTGAGTGACTGAACTGAAGTGAACTGAATCATACACAAGGAACAGTGAAGTTAGTTTCCTGATTTGAAACCAGTCTGTTGTTCCATGTCCGGTTCTAACTGCTTCTTGACCTGCATACAGATTTCTCAGGAGGCAGGTCAGGTGGTCTGGTATTCCCATCTCTTGAAGAATTTTCCAAGTTTGTTGTGATCCAGACAGTCAAAGGCTTTAGCATAGTCAACGAAGCAGATGTTTTCCTGGAATTCTCTTGCTTTTTCTATGATCCAATGGATGTTGGCAATTTGATATCTGGTTCCTCTGCCTTTTCTAAATCTAGCTTGAACATCTGGAAGTTCTCAGTTCACATACTAGGAAGCTTGGACAATATTGAGCATTACTTTGCTAGCTTGTGAGATGAGTGAAATTGTGCAGTAGTTTGAAGATTCTTTGGCATTGCCTTTTTTGGGGATTGGAATAATAACTGACCTTTTCCAGTCTTGTGGCCATTGCAAAAGTTTTTCAAATTTGCTGGCATACTGAGTGCAGCACTTTCACAGTATTGTCTTTTAGGATTTGAAATAGCTCAGCTGGAATTCTATCACTTCCACTAGCTTGGTTCATAGTGATGCTTCCTAAAGTCCACTTGACTTCGTCTGGCTCTAGGTGATCACACCATCATGGTTATCTGGGTCATGAAGATCTTTTTTGTATAGTTCTTCTGTATATTCTTGCCACCTCTTCTCAGTATCTTTTACTTCTGTTAGATCCATACCGTCCTGTCTTTTATCAAGCCCATCTTTGCATGAAATGTTACCTTGGCATCTCTAATTTTCTTGAAGAGATCTCTAGTCTTTTCCATTCTACTCTCTTCCTCTATTTCTTTGCATTGATCACTTAGGAACACGTTCGTATCCTTGCTATTCTTTGGAACTCTGAATTTATATGGGTATATCTTTCCTTTTCTCCTTTGCTTTTCACCTCTCTTCTTTTCATAGCTATTTGTGAGGCTCCTCAGACAGCCATTTTGCCCTTTTGCATTTCTTTTTCTTGGGGATGGTTTTGATCATGGCCTTCTGTACAATGTTACAGACCTCCATCCACAGTTCTTTGGGCACTCTGTTTATCAGAGCTAATCCCTTAAAACTATTTCTCACTTCCACTGTATAATCATAAGGGATTTGATTTAGGTCATACCTGAATGGTCTAGTGTTTTTTCCCATTTCTTCAATTTAAGTCTGAATTTTGCAATAAAGAGATCATGATCTGAGACACAGTCAGCTCCCAGTCTAGTTTTTGCTGACTGTATAGAGCTTCTCCATCTTTGGCTATAAAGAGTATAATCAATCTGATTTCGGTATTGACCATCTATGATGTCCATGTGTAGAGTAGTCATCTCTCACGTTGTTGGAAGAGGGTGTTTGCTATGATCAGTGCATTCTCTTGGGCACCTACCCATCTGGGGAGTTCATCTTTTGTGTATGGTAAATATTCAATAAAGGTAACTGTTATTATTTTCAGCAAACTATTAAGTCATGGGACTAGAAGAGGGAAAGAATGAAGCACAGGATACCAATGTTAATAATAACCACATCCTTTCATAGGTCTTCTAATAGTCTTTTATTAACTCCTTTTTATTTATGTTGATGAAGTAAAATTTGTTTAACTGTCATCTATGACCATATTCATTTCCTTTTCTCTTCAGTTTCCTTTGGTTTTATATCAATTGATGGCTTTAACTTCACTTCCTAAAATATTTTCTCAAGACTTGGGAGAGGCAGGGCAAGGCTCCAAAGAGTCCCTGGGAGGTATGAGAGTAGGCTAAGTGCAGAAGATGAGAGTCAGCCTTCTGGAGAGGAGTGCTCCCAGGGGGCAGAGAGCTAGGGCAGGGGACCACACTCAAATTCCCACAGGGACTGGACAGGAAGCAACATGTGCATCTGGTGTGGTAAAGACAGCATCTAATGTATCTAATAACTGTCTTCTGCTAAAATGTGAGGAAATAAAGGTCCAGGGTTGATGGAAAGAATGAATCTTCTTTACCCTAAAGCTGGAAATCCAGATTTTATAACAAGTCTCCTAATATTTTAGTATTAGCAATTAACTTTTAAAAATTAAAAGAACATAAGACCACAGACAGGTCTGACACAGGAGGGAAGCGGGCAGGGCACAACACAGCCATTGAGGATATGACATAAACTGGTTAGAACCAAATAGACTGATTAGGCCCAAGATGGCAGCAAGATTGACTTTTAGTAGACTTTGAGCTTCAGTATACACTCATTGTAATTCATCAGCATATGCTAACTGAACACGCCCACAGGTGCCATGACAGTTCTGAGGCTGACAATGAAAGGTCCCAAGTGGGTGGTGGTCCAATTTCTAGAAATCTCCACCTATTTACCCCAAGATAGTTGGAATAATCCTCCCACTCTTTAGCCTGTGAAATTATCCAGCTCATAAAAACTAACTACCTCATATTTTGGGGACCATTCTAACTTTCTGAGACAGACCTCATTCTGCCTATGGACTGTGTATCTATGCTTTCACTTTTCTATGGCTCTGCTCTTGAATTCTTTCCTACCCAAAGCTAAAGACCCGCACATGCTAGCCTATTTCATAACTCTCCTGAGACCTGGGACATGACCATCCTCTAGAGCCCCATTTTCCTGCAACCGCTTTACAAAGGCTATTAATAAATCTACTTCTTACCTATCACTTTGCTAAATTCCTTCTGGCCCTGACAAAAAGAACCTGCGCTTCACTAAGTCCTAAGACAGACTGTGTGGTTTCAGTTAGAAGATTGTGGGTTTGAGTTCCGTCTAAAGTGTGCAGTTTCAGGTTGAGTCCACTGGACCAAGAGCCTGGCCTCAGAATGTTCAATGTTTCAGGTGCAAACAGCCCCTGAGTCATCTACACTGGACTCTGGAAGCTACACAGCTGGTTGTAGATGCAACAGAACTAGAAGCACGCTGACAAAGCCTGAGCAATTTCACTGTCAAGGGTGGGATTTAAGTGTAAATTTCTCTAGGTTCCTTAGCGGCCAACGTCTTGCACCAAGAACTATCACTTCTGAATTTTGTTTTGTAGTTGCTCAGGAAAACCTTTACTGCAAACAGAGGAAGTGGGAAGCCAGAACGTGTAGGTTTTGTTTTGTTTGGGGTTCTGTTTGTTCTTTCACTGGAGTACTTTTTTTCTTTCTTCTTTCCCTTTTCTCTCTCTTTTTCATTCTAGCTCCCCCTTAGCGAGTGCCAAGTTCCCAAACTGAGAATCCAACTCAGACGGTCCTGGACGGGGACACCCTCGCCCTGGGCCTGTCTCTGAGGACCTACTTTCCTTTGCTCTCAGCCAAGAATCTGACTGGAATAAGGCCAATAAACTCCCTCACTTCAAGAGTGAACAGCAGCCAGGTCAGAGGCCCAGGATTCCTTCTCCCCACCCTGCCCCAAAGTCTGAGAAGGTACTCGAGGTCACCTGTTTCCTCCTGAGGAAGGTTTTGCAGTTCTTTACCTCTTTAACGTCACAGTCGGCTTCTCATCCCTGGAACTGCAGGCCCTCAGTGGGTGGCAGCGAGACCCCCGGGTGGCCTGAGGAGGGAGAGAGGACCCCTCCTACTCACGGAGGGTAAATGCAGCAAGACGACTGGCGGCTTTAGATAAATGGCGGAAGGGGACTCCTCTGACCCTTTTTTAAACTTTCCCATAAACTGGAATTTTTTTTTTTTAAGTACTTTAAAAAAGTGACTAAGTTCTGTCTGGAGGAAGCTAGAAGGAGGAAAGGAAGAACGTAAAGAGGGAGAGCAGAGAGTCTGAGAGGGGGT
>SJXQ01011670.1:82888-134218 GCA_006408695.1 Aepyceros melampus
GAGAGGGGCGGGGCGCTCGCGGGGCGGGGCCGAGGGAGGGGCGCGCGCGGGGCGGGGCGGTGGGCGGTCGGGACTGCAAGGTGGGTGCCGGCTGCGAGTGCACGGTTCGTGGACCACAGGCTTCCAATGCTCTGGGGAAGAGGGGGTTATGGGCGGGGCGGGGACGGCGGTTCTCACCTGCCCCTGCTGGGAGCCTGACGTTCAAGTTAAGTGAACAGAAGCCCTTCTCGAGGTGAACCGGGAAAGCGAGGCTTTCGGTCTTCGTTCATCGGCGGCTTCTGCACTGCAAGGACCTAGCGTAGATTTACATGTTTAACAGAACACCTTTTCCTTTAGAAACTGCGGGTGGCGCGGGTTTGGGGGCGGCTTGGAGGGAGAGAAACTTTTGGGAGAACGGAGGGACCTGGGGACCAACTTCTGTGAGAGAAGCTTTGAACCTGAATGGGAACATAAAGTTCTTAAACCTTCCTCATGCACTTCTTTTTTTTCCCAGCTATGGGGCGGGGCCAGGTAGGAACCTTAATTTCCCTCTCTTTTCACCAACGAATTAATGGAAAGCGGCTTATTAGCAGCAGAAGCAGTTGTTTCTTATGTAGCGGTGGAATGGGAGAAAATCAGCTGGAGACGTCCCTTCATCTCCATCTCTGCATTCGGTCCAGTGAGATCAGCTTAGGACTGCTCGGAGGAACTTTAAATGATTTGTGAGAAGCCCTAAGATGGTAATGAGTTAGTAGTAACTAAAGAGGAAGCCCAGAGTTATGAAGATCTTAGGAGGAGTTATTGCTGAAGACGAGTCACGGACGAGTCACGAAGAGGCCTTACATCAAAGGAAATCATAAGGCCAAGAAAGCAGAAGAGAAACTAACATTTCCTCTAGTTCAGTGGGGGTTGGCTGCACTGCTATTTCCAAGTGAAAGACGATAAAAGTTTAGTGAGATAATTTTCCAGACAAGTGGGCAGGGAATATGCTTTTGCAATGAAACTGCAGTCAGCCCCAAGATTGTGACAGTGACTAATAAACTTACCCAGATAGGGTTTTGGGAAATATGTTTAATTACTTCATAAAAGGAATAATCTTAATCTTTAAAGACTTGAGTGTCAGAATATTCAGTCCTGTCCAAGTCAAAAATCAGCCATCAATAACAAGCAGACTTTCTAGTTATAAACAACTACTTAGAAGGGGATGACCACTGTATATTCCTTCTCCAAGATGCTGGCCCAATAACCAACATGAAATTTGGTTGGTTTCTGTATCTATGATGGTTATTTCACTTTACGCTCTGTGCCAGTTACAATCCCTAGAACATAGTAAGGCTCAATAAATATTTGTGGAATGAACTGTTGATTTCATGTTTACCCCATTATATTTATTAAACTACCTTGGTTAGAACTGGACATGGAACAACAGACTGGTTCCAAATAGGAAAAGGAGTACGTCAAGGCTGTATATTGTCACCCTGCTTATTTAACTTATATGCAGAGTACATCATGAGAAATGCTGGACTGGAAGAAACACAAGCTGGAATCAAGATTGCTGGGAGAAATATCAATAATCTCAGATATGCAGATGACACCACCCTTATGGCAGAAAGTGAGGAGGAGCTAAAAAGCCTCTTGTTGAAAGTGAAAGAGGAAAGTGGAAAAGTTGGCTTAAAGCTCAACATTCAGAAAATGAAGATCATGGCATCTGGCCCCATCACTTCATGGGAAATAGATGGGGAAACAGTAGAAACAGTGTCAGACTTTGTTTTTTTGGGCTCCAAAATCACTGCAGATGGTGACTGCAGCCATGAAATTAAAAGGCNAGATATGCAGATGACACCACCCTTATGGCAGAAAGTGAGGAGGAGCTAAAAAGCCTCTTGTTGAAAGTGAAAGAGGAGAGTGGAAAAGTTGGCTTAAAGCTCAACATTCAGAAAACGAAGATCATGGCATCTGGCCCCATCACTTCATGGGAAATAGATGGGGAAACAGTAGAAACAGTGTCAGACTTTGTTTTTTTGGGCTCCAAAATCACTGCAGATGGTGACTGCAGCCATGAAATTAAAAGGCACTTACTCCTTGGAAAAAAGTTATGACCAACCTAGAGAGTATATTCAAAAGCAGACATTACTTTGCCAACAGAGCTGTCTACTCGAGGCTATGGTTTTTCCAGTGGTCATGTATGGAAGTGAGAGTTGGACTATGAAGAAAGCTGAGTGCTCAAGAATCGATGCTTTTGAACTGTGGTGTTGGAGAAGACTCTGTGAGTCCTTTGGACTGCAAGGAGATCCAACCAGTCCATTCTGAAGGAGATCAGTCCTGGGTGTTCATTGGAAGGACTGATGCTCAAGCTGAAACTCCAGTACTTTGGCCACCTCATGCGAAGAGTTGACTCATTGGAACAGACTCTGATGCTGGGAGGGATTGGGGGCAGGAGGAGAAGGGGATGACAGAGGATGAGATGGCTGGATGGCATCACCAACCCAATGGACATGAGTTTGAGTGAACTCTGGGAGTAGGTGATGGACAGGGAGGCCTGGCATGTTGCAATTCATGGGTTGGCAAAGAGTCAGACATGACTGAGTGACTGAACTGAACTGGTGCCCCTCTTCTCAATAATATCAATGATTTGGAGGAACTGGAACTCTTATAGGTTTCATACATTGCCAGTAGGAATGTAAAACAGTACAAGCACTTTGGAAAACAGTTTGACAGTTTCTGAAATATACGTACCAGATGAATCAGCCTGTTCATGTCTATATATTTATTGAAGAAATATAAAATCACGTGCTCTTCTTGATGATTTTAGTTGTTCTGACCTTTGTTCTTCTGATACTACTCAGTTTGACTCATACCTATCTGTACTTATGGAGAAGGAAATGGCAACCCACTCCAGTATTCTTGCCTGGAAAATCCCATGGCTGGAGCAGCCTGGCAGGCTACAGTCCATGGGGTCACAAAGAATCAGACACGAATTAGGGACTTCACTTTCTCTTTATCTGTACGTATCACTTTACTTTTAGCTATATTAAGCTGCTCTGTGTTTTATAATACTAGGCTGAATATTTTTAAATATTTCAGTAAAATCCAAAAACTGCTTTGAGAAGGAAAATCGCTCTGTCATGTCTCTTTGCAACCCCAGGGACAACAGCCCACAAGGCTTCTCTGTCTATGAGGTTTCCCAGGGAAGAATACTAGAGAGGGTGGCCATTTCCTTCTCCAGAGGATCTCCTCGGCCCAGGCATCAAACCCAGGTCTCCTGCATTGCAAGTGGATTCTTTACTGTCTGAGCCACCAGGGAAGCCCTAAAACTACTTTGTGAAGTGAAGTTGCTCAGTCGTGTCTGACTCTTTGCGACCCCATGGACTGTAGCCCACCAGGTTCCTGAATCCATGGAATTTTCCAGGCAAGATTACTGGAGTGGGTTGCCATTTCCTTCTCCAAAACTACTTTACCACATGGTTAATTCCTTCTCACATCATTTATGCATGGTACAAATGGTAGATTTTGATAAATTTGTTTCAACTAATGTCTAACCTTAACCCTGAAGATGAAGTTAGTAAATTCTCCAATAGCCCAGGAGTAAATTTTTTTTAAGTCGTTGGTACAGTAAATATCCTCTAAGGAAGTTAGTAAAATGTATCTGAAAAACATCATTTGAAACTCCAGTCTTAACGAGTTAGACTATTACATTATTTCTGTATTAGAGCCTGGCTACTTTAGACATAGAAAGGAAGAAACATAAGTATATTTGGAAATCAGATCATCTCTAATTTTATGGAAATTCTATCAGTTCCACTTCCAAGCCTTAGTTTTTCTTCTGTAGTGTCAGGGTGGTACTAGTTCCAGCTCACAGCAGCTCACAGGGTTGTTTGAAGTTACATGAGATGCGGGATGCCTGGCTCGTGGCCACTGCTCACCAAATGTTCTTCATGTCTACTGCCCAGCTTTCTTTGTGTCATTTACACAAATAAGTTTAACTCAGTTAATGTTTTTGCGAGTGTGAATGAGAAATCTGAATTCTGGTAGATTTGCATAAACTGCAGAAACATTTTTATTTGGGCATAAATATCAAGAAACATTCCTAACTCTAAGGAAGATCGTTTAAACACTCTCTGCAGCAGATACAATAAGGGCCATGTAGCATGAATTTGTTAATTAACAGTTCTGTCTTCAGTTTAATTATTAGCTAGGACACTGCAGATCAATTTTTTTTTTAATCTAACATTGCATTTTTAGTGCATTTGCAGTTTTAAATCTGTGGACTTATGTTCTAAATTTCTATAACTTTACTAGTGAAAATCTGGAGTTTTTCTACAGGACAGAAGGACATTTCATGAGATATATATTATACAAGTATAGATAAACATTTTAATTCTGTTGTACTGGTCTGTTTCATCATTGTTTTATTCTAAAATGTATGTTGAATGACATAAAAGAAAGCAATTTTACTATTAAAAGAAACAGTCAGTTTCACTTAAAATTGTCTTATGTTATCATTTATAGTTTTATCTTCCCAGAACATTTCTGTCCCTTGTAATCATTGTATTGCATTGTGAATAACAGCTCATATTTCTTAAAACTAATTCCTGTCTCTAAAATAGAATGCTGCTGTAGTATCCAGACATTTAATGTTTTCTGCAGATGCGTGCTGTATCTATGAAGTGGTATAATATTTCCTAGGAGTATTTTTAGGAACGTCTAGCTAATGCTTTTCTTTTTAATACTCTAGTGATTAGAGGGCAACAGTTACCTAATGGATACTTAGATTCCAATGTGACTGAAAGAAAAATCTATTATTATTAATAGTGCTACTGTTACAAAGATTAAATTATAACCACCAACAACCATTATTTTCTAAAAATTAAAATTCTGAGAAATAGTCATTTTTGTTTGTATTTTTGATTGATATGTAAATAATAGTCAAATTACAATTTTTCAAGATGAAAGAGAGTAAAATATGTTCATAATTTTAAGATATTATATATTCTTTCAAGAATATACAAGTCATTAAGTTAAAGTATGAGCTATGTTTAAAAATTTATTCTATATGTAATCAAGGACTGCATTCAATCTTGCATCCCTTTCTTAAGGACTTTTTATACAGTAAATAATTTCACTTTAGTTTATTTCCATTTGCTTGATTATACTTATTTCAAACTTGTAATTGTTAGGAATTCTTAACAGCAGTACTCTTCTCCACTTCATATACCAAAATGATACAGAACTGTCATCTTCTGTGTAGTTTTCTGAGAAATCAGATAACCCACACCAAGCTTGAATAATTTTCAATGAGTGGAAGTCCCCAAGAATTCAAATACATACTTACAAGCCAATTCAGAAATTAGAGGGCTAACTGGTGTCAGCCACTAATGTAGAATCAGGGATATCTCCTCAGCAAATCACTGTTGCTGACATCCCCTCTTTCTGTACACAAAACCTCCTTTTCACAGTATTCCGATCTTCACGTTACCTGAAATTGACAAGCTGACTGTGGATACAGGAAATATATGAGAGAAACTAGACTGAAATCATGAGTGTGTGCTAAGTTTCTTCAGTAGTGTCCAACTCTGTACAACTCCATGGCCTGCAGCCTGCCAGGTTCCTCTGTCCACGTGATTCTCCAGGGAAGAATACAGGGGCGGGTTGTCATGCCCTTCTCCAGGGAATCTTCCTGGCCCAGGAATCGAGTTTGCGTCTCTTATGTCTCCTGCACTGACAGGTTCTTTAGCACTGGTGCCACTTAGAGAGCCTGAAATCAGAAAGGCAGTGTCCCAGTTTTGGCTCCAACACTATTAACTGTGTGATCTTGGACAAGTTTCTTAACTTTCTAAACTTCTCGGAACCTTGTTTATCTGTAAATTCACAGTATCAATACCAATATCACAAGAAAGCTTAAGAGAAAAAATTCTTCTATAAAACTTCTATAAAGACATTGTCCTTCTATTTTAAAGCATTATTAATTCTATTATTTTTTGGAGTTTTTCTGAGTAGGCACAGGATATTTTTTTGGAAACACATTTATAAGAACTTTCTTTTGCTAATTGATCTGTGATTCTGTATGAGCAATACTGTTTATTCAATAAACATTTGAGTGCCTATTGTATGCCAGGTAGTACTTTATACGGCCTTCCCAGGTGGACTATGGCTCAGACCATGAACTCCTTATTACCAATTCAGACTCAAATTGAAGAAAGTAGGGAAAACCGCTAGGCCATTCAGGTATGACCTAAATCAAATTCCTTATGATTATACAGTGGAAGTGAGAAATAGATTTAAGGGTCTAGATCTGATAGATAGAGTGTCTGATGACCTATTGAATGAGGTTCGTGACATTGTACAGGAGACAGGGATCAAGACCATCCCCATGGCAAAGAAATGCAAAACAGCAAAATGGCTGTCTGGGGAAGCCTTACAAATAGCTGTGAAAAGAAGAGAAGTGAAAAGCAAAGGAGAAAAGGAGAGACAAATCCATTTGAATGCAGAGTTCCAAAGAATAGCAAGAAGAGATATGACAGCCTTCTTCAGCAATCAGTGCAATGAAATAGAGCAAAAGAACAGAAGGGGAAAGACTAGAGATCTCTTCAAGAAAATTAGAGATACCAAGGGAACATTTCATGCAAAGATGGGCTCGATAAAGGACAGAAATGGTCTGGACCTAACAGAAGCAGAAGATATTAAGAAGAGGTGGCACGAATACATGGAAGAACTATACAAAAGAAATCTTCATGACCCAGATAATCATGATGATGTGATGACTAATGTAGAGCCAGACATCTTGGAATGTGAAGTCAAGTGGGCCTTAGAAAACATCACTTCTAACAAAGCTAGTGGAGGTGATGGAATTCCAGTGGAGCTATTTCAAATTCTGAAAGATGATGCCGTGAAAGTGCTGCACTCAATATGCCAGCAAATTTGGAAAACTCAGCAGTGGCCACAGGACTGGAAAAGGTCTGTTTTCATTCCAATTCCAAAGAAAGGCAATGCCAAAGAATGCTCAAACTACCTCACAATTGCACTCATCTCACATGCTAGTAAAGTAATGCTCAACATTCTCCAAGCCAGGCTTCAGCAATACGTGAACCGTGAACTCCCTGATGTTCAAGCTGGTTTTAGAAAAGGCAGAGGAACCAGAGATCAAATTGCCAACATCCGCTGGATCATGGAAAAAGCAAGAGAGTTCCAGAAAAACATCTACTTCTGCTTTATTGACTATGCCAAAGCCTTTGACTGTGTGGATCACAATAAACTGTGGAAAATTCTGAAAGAGATGGGAATACCAGACCACCTGACCTGCCTCTTGAGAAACCTATATGCAGGAAGCAACAGTCAGAACTGGACATGGAACAGACTGGTTCCAAATAGGAAAAGGAGTACGTCAAGGCTGTATATTGTCACCCTGCTTATTTAACTTCTATGCAGAGTACATCATGAGAAACGCTGGACTGGAAGAAACACAAGCTGGAATCAAGATTGCTGGGAGAAATATCAATAACCTCAGATATGCAGATGACACCACCCTTATGGCAGAAAGTGAAGAGGAACTAAAAAGCCTCTTGATGAAAGTGAAAGAGGAGAGTGAAAAAGTTGGCTTAAAGCTCAACATTCAGAAAACGAAGATCATGGCATCTGGCCCCATCACTTCATGGGAAATAGATGGGGAAACAGTAGAAACAGTGTCAGACTTTGTTTTTTTGGGCTCCAAAATCACTGCAGATGGTGACTGCAGCCATGAAATTAAAAGGCGCTTACTCCTTGGAAGAAAAGTTATGACCAACCTAGATAGTATATTCAAAAGCAGAGACATTACTTTGCCGACTAAGTTCTGTCTAGTCAAGGCTATGGTTTTTCCTGTGGTCATGTATGGATGTGAGAGTTGGACTGTGAAGAAGGCTGAGTGCTGAAGAATTGATGCTTTTGAACTGTGGTGTTGGAGAACTCTTGAGAGTCCCTTGGACTGCAAAGAGATCCAACCAGTCCATTCTGAAGGAGGTCAGTCCTGGGATTTCTTTGGAAGGAATGATGCTAAAGCTGAAGCTCCAGTACTTTGGCCACCTTATGTGAAGAGTTGACTCATTGGAAAAGACTCTGATGCTGGGAAGGATTGGGGGCAGGAGGTGAAGGGGAAGACAGAGGATGAGATGGCTGGATGGCATCATGGACTCGGTGAACGTGAGTCTGAGTGAACTCTGGGAGTTGGCGATGGACAGGGAGTCCTGGAGTGCTGCGATTCATGGGGTCGCAAAGAGTCAGTCACAACTGAGTGACTGAACTGAACTGAACAGGTGGTACTAGCGGTTAAAAAAAAAAAACCTGCCCACCAATGCAGGAGACATAGTAGAAGCAGATTTTATCCCTGGGTCAGGAAGATGACATGACAACCTACTCCTTGCCTGGAAACTCCTATGGAGAGAGGAGCCTGGCAGGCTACAATCCATAGAGAAGAATCGGACATGACTGAAGCTACTTAGCATGCTCACACACACCACACTGTAGGATTTCTGAGATGTGTTTCAACAGCAAAACATGAAATTACCTTTTAATTAAAATATCTAAAAGTATAAGCAGACCAAATATAGTGACTGAGAAGGTCCCTTTGCTTGCACTTTGAAGAGGAAAATAGGTTTTCATTTTTGTTTTGCTTGGTTTTATTTTCGCATTGGAGCAGAATATACACAGAGGAATGCTCTTGAAGGAAGCTTAGAATTTGACACCAGGTGAGGTTTACAAGCCTGAGCATCCAGAATGGAATCTAGAAGGCCAGTTTTGAGTGGTCAAAATGGAAATGATGAATAAGGATAAAACAGGACACTGTGTCAAATGAAAACAGACCAGAGCATGGACATGTCTCTGCTTTGGTTACAACAATGTTTATGTATGCACAAACTAAAAAACAAAAACGAGCACAATTAATATGTCAACATGAGGACATCATGAGTAAAATTTTGTACTATTTGATATCCTTCATTGTTTCAATAATATTGCTTAGACAATAAATACAAGTTAAGAGAAAGCAAAAATAGACAGAAAAATGTAAAACTAACATCGCCAAATAGAAAATATCAAGTTGAAATAAACCATCATTTATTTAAACATTATCTTGAAATACCATCCAAAATAATCCTTTACATATGGAAACTCAACCTGTAGATCAAAGCAGCATTAATTAAACAGAATCTATCCTTTACCACATGGCTCAGATGGTAAAGAATCTTCCTGCAATGTGGGAGACCTGGGCTCAATCCCTGGTTCGGGAAGATTCCTTGAAGAAGGCAGTGGCTACCCACTGCAGTACTTTTGCCTGGAGAATCCCATGGACAGAGGAGCCTTGCAGGCTACAGTTCATGGCATCACAGAGAGTCGGACATGACTGAACAACTCACACACACACACACACACACTCACATCCTTTACTACTCACCTTTGCTTCCCGCCACTGTAGAACTTTTTTCTCTGTAACAAGATTCTGGGTGCCCAAAGGTCTGTACCTTTTCTCTTCTCTTCCTGAAGCCCTCCCTTGCCACCGGTAGGTACCACTTCTGAAACCTACATCTCCTAAGGAATCAGAACTTAGTCAAACCACTGATGTAAAGTTAGTTCTAGTGAAAGAACTAGAGCCTGACAGGCTACAGTCCCTGGGGCCACAAAGAGTCAGACAAGACTGAACACACAGCATACACAGACATCTGTTACTAGATTGGGACTACCTCGCATTCTTTAGGCTTCCCTGGTGGCTCAGAGGTTAAAGTGTCTGCCTCCAATGCGGGAGACCCGGGTTTGATCCCTGGTCGGGAAGATTCCCCTGGAGAAGGAAATGGCAACCCACTCCAGTATTCTTGCCTGGAGAATCCCATGGACGGAGAAGCCTAGTCGGTTACAGTCCATGGGGTGGCAAAGAGTCGGACACGACTGAGCGACTTCACCTTCACCTTCGCATTCTTTATTTTATAAAAAATTGTACTTAGCAGGTAAATTTTCCTATAAACTTTTAACTTTCAAAGGAACTTTAAGAACAAAATCTATTCTGGCCTATGTTTTGAAAGATAGCTTTTGAAAGTTTGGTTCCAAACAACCTCAATAAAATGAGTCACACAAAATTTTTTATTCCCTGTTGCATAAAAATGTTGTGCTCACATTCTGTTGTAGTCTATTAAGCTTGTAATAGCATTATGTCTTAAAAAAACAATGTACATACCTTATTTTTAAAATAATTTATTGCTAAAAATATTGCTAACCTGAGTCCTTGGCATGTTGTAATCTTTTTGCTGATGGAGGGTCTTACCTGGATATTGATGTCTGCTGACTGACCTTGGTGGTGGTTGCTAAAGGCTGGAGTGACTATGACAATTTCTTAAAATAAGACCACAAAAAAGTTTGTGATATTGATTTACTCTTTTCATGAATGATTTCGCTGTAGCATGTTGTTTAATTGTATTTACCTATAGTAGAACTTCCTTCAAAATTAAAATCAATCATCTCAAACCCTGCTGGGGTGTTGTCAATTAAATTTACATAATATTCTAAATCCTTTGCTGTCATTTCAGCAATCATCACAGTATCTTCACCAGAGGTAGATTTCATCTCATGAAACTCCTTTCTCTGCTCACCTGTAAGAACAACTCCTCATTCATTTAAGTTCTATCATGAGATTGCAGTAAATCAGTCACATCTTCAAGCTTTGCTTCATATTCCATTTCTTTGCTACTTCCACCACTCTGCAGTTACTTCCTCCACTAAAGCCTTCACTCACTCAAAGTCACTTTTGAGGGTTGAAATCAACTTCTTCCAAATTCCTGTTAATGTTGATATTTTAATCTCTTCCTATGAATGTCTTTAGGGGAAACTAGAACATCAAATTCTGTCCAGGAGGTTTTCAATTGACTGTGCTCAGATCCCTCAGAAGAATCACTATATCTGGCAGCTATAACATTACAAAATGTATTTCTTAAATAAAACACTTGAATGTGCTTCATGGGCTGCAGAATGGATATAGTGTTAACAGGCATGGAAACAGCATACATCTTGTTGGATACCTTCACCAGAGCTCTTGGGTGACCAGGTGCATTGTCAATGAGTGGTAACATTTTATTTTTTTTTTAATTTTTATTTTTACTTTATTTTACTTTACAATACTGCATTGGTTTTGCCATACATTGACATGAATCTGCCACAGGTGTACATGAGTTCCCAATCCTGAACCCCCTCCCACCTCCCACCCCATATCATCTCTCTGGATCATCCCCATGGAGCGGTAGCATGTTAAACTAAATACTTTTTTCTTGAGCACTAGGTCCCAACAGTGTGCTTAAAGCATTGAGTACATTATGTTGTAAACCTATGTGCTGTCATCTGGTCCTGTTGTTCCCTTTATAGAGCACAGGCAGAGAAAATTTAGCATAACTGTTGAGCCCTAGGATTTTCAAAATGATAAATGACCATTGGCTTCAATTTCAAGTTACCAGCTATATTAGCCTCTAACAAGAGAGGCAATCTGTGCTTTGACATTTTGAAGTCAGGCGTTGACTTCTCCTCTCTAGCTATAAAAGTTATAGGTGGCACCTTCTTTGAGTATAAGGCAAGTCCATCTACACTGAAAATCTGTTATTTGGTATAGCCACCTATATTAATGATCTTGACTATACACTCTGGATAACTTGCTGCAGCTCCTACACCAGCTGTTTCACCTTACATCATGATGCTGTGAAGATGGATTTCTTTCCTTAAACATGATGAGCAACCTCTATTAGCTTCAGACCTTTCTTCTGATGCTCTGTCATCTCTCTCAGTCCACACATTTTCACCAGAATCCTGAGTTCTCAGGGAACAGAATGACTCTGTTCTCATATAAACACGAGAAAAATATCTTTGCTTTATGTCTCTTGAGTTTTAGGAAAGGGAGAATTATATGGGGAAATGACTTAATCTAGATTGTTACCAAAAACCATTATATTGCAAGATTCTTTATACAATGTTTTAGTGGACTAAAACATTTTGGAAACTAATTCATCTATTTGTTACATTTTTTGTTTTACAACTTTTGATAACCTTATAACCCTATGGACCATAGCATGCCAGTCTCCTCTGTCCATGGGATTTTTCAGACAAGAATACTGGACTGCATTGCCATTTCCTCCTCCAGGAGATCTTCCCAACCTAGGGATAGAATCCATGTCTCTTACATCTTCTGCATTGGCAGGCATGTTCTTTACCACTAATGCCACCTGGGTAGCCCCTTGATAATCTGAGTATTTACAAAAATAAGTTGGTGTATAATGTAGCAATAACTACCTTTTACCTGCCAAAAATGATTTGTTGGGAAAAAATATAAAAGAAAAAATTCCAACTGGTGCTTTTGTTAATAATATTTCTCCACTAATACACATACCAATCTATTCTGGAAGCTTCTCTAATCTGTTTCATCAACATTTTTATTCCTAGAACATTAATATGCATTTCCTTATGCGAGGTTATATAATTGTTCCCTAAATGTTCTATATCTGTGTATTTCATCTGTCAAATTATATTATTTTTACTATATTTCCTCTCAGGCAATGAGCATGACTTTTCTTTTGCACATCTCCTTTGAATTGGTTCTTAAATGGCTTAACTGTTTAATGTAATGGATAGGAAAAATAGTCATACAGTTTATAGAATTTTACTATTACAAAAAATTTATTTATTTCTGAAGAAACCAAATTGCATTAATTTGGATAGTTTGATGAAATGAGTGGCTATTTAATGTGTTAATAACCTGTGGCCATTCCATCTGCTCTGTGTCATCCAACATAAGCTACATGCACAGGCTGGAAGCAGGCATGGTGGGTGAGCTGCCCAGAATCCCTGTCCAGGCCTGAGGCCCTCATGATGCCTACCGATGGTGCAAACCTGAAGCCCTGTCTAGAAATTTGTCCTAAACCATAAGGAACTGCCCGACTATAAGCTACTATTCCCTTCCCAGTTGCAGCACTTCTTATCTCCCTCCTCAAACAAGAACAACTGTGAAGAGCCATCTCTGCCCACTATGAGACCAGAAAAGCCAGCTAAGGGCTCTTTTGTATCTTTCTGCATTATAGCTAACTCTCCCTCTGCCCACGCCTGGCTCCTCAGGGCCTGACAGGAGTGTTCCCAAGGCATTGCTCCATAACCCCTGCACTGAACCCCCCATCTCATGTCTGCTGCCTGAGAACTCAACCTGGAACCTTCCTGCCTCCTGAACCAAGAAACAGTATAAGAAGGGAAAGAAGAATAATGTGTTCATGGGCACACTTTACTTCCAAAATATTTGCATCTGGTATTCTGTGTTTCCTTAAGTGAAAAACAACAGCAACTAGGAGATTTTAATCCATTTATTTCTCCTATTGGTGGCTCACTTCAGGCACTCCCTTGTCAGGAATTAAAACTATGTGAATCCATTAAACAGGACTTTAAAAACTCCTTACCCAGGAGGTACGTGCCAAAGCAAATGTACTGCTATCCATCAAGCTGAGCTAATGAATATCTAATGAGACATTTAAAGCACTATTACATGATGAAAAAGAAAACTACATAGTAAGAGAAATTGTAATACTTCCCTTTGTCCTTTATGCAGCATAACCCAGAGTTTGATATGAAAATATAGCACTATCCATTTCTTTCTTTCCAATTAATTTCTCAAATTCCAAACTGCCCTTATTAGCAGGAAGCCCAACATCTCAATTCTGGGGCAGGAAGTAATCCAAAGAGAAGTTTAACTCTAGTGTTTTATACTTTTAACAAAAATCTGAAAAATGTAGGATAAGAGATGACATGATAAGTCGCTAAGGCGTGTCCAATTCTTTGTGACCCCATGGACTATAACACAGCAGGCTCCTCTGACCTATCTCACTATCTAACCCACTATCTCTCAGAGTTTACTCAAAATGTTTGTATTACTTTTAGTACTTTTGTATATTTATGAAATTTTCACAGAATATAGGGAAATAGCATTGTGGACAATAGAATAAATAAAAATCTTGATCCACTAGGTACCCAAGAAATATGCAAAAGACAATTTTATTGATCTCAAATTGATTTGAGAATAAATTCAACCTTCCCTCCGCCACCACCAAAGCAGTAGTTGCCCAAATTCAAGCATTACCAATGTCTCACTGCTGTGTCCCAGACAGTGATTATGTCCCCTCTCTCTGATCTGTGACTGAGACATATATTTTCTGTATTTGCCCATCATCAGTTCAGTTCAGTTCAGTGACTCAGTCGTGACCGACTCTTTGCGACCCCATGAATCGCAGCACGCCAAGCCTCCATGTCAATCACCATCTCCCGTAGTTCACTCAGACTCGCATCCATCGAGTCCGTGATGTCGTCCACTTCTCCTCCTGCCCCAAATCCCTCCCAGCATCAGGGTCTTTTCCATTGAGTCAACTCTTCCCATGAGGTGGCCAAAGTACTGGAGTTTCAGCTTTAGCATCATTCCTTCCAAAGAAAACCCTGGGATGATCTCCTTCAGAATGGATTGGTTGGATCTCCTTGCAGTCCAAGAGACTCTTAAGAGTCTTCTCCAACACCACAGTTCAAAAGCATCAATTCTTTGGTGCTCAACTTTCTTCACAGTCCAACTGTCACATCCATACATGACCACAGGAAAACCATAGCCTTGACTAGATGGACCTTAGTCAACAAAGTAATGTCTCTGCTTTGGAATATAATATCTAGGTAGGTCATAACTTTTCTTCAATGAGTAAGTGTCTTTTAATTTCATGGCTGCAGTCACCATCTGCAGTGATTTTGGAGTCCAAAAATATAAAGTCTGACACTGTTTCTACTGTTTCCTCATCTATTTCCCATGAAGTGATGAGACCAGATGCCATGATCTTCGTTTTCTGAATGTTGAGCTTTAAGCCAACCTTTTCACTCTCCTCTTTCACTTTCACCAAGAGGCTTTTTANACACACACACACACACATGGATCATGAATAGCACTATTTATCTATGATGAACAGTTTCTATACTAAACTGTTATCTCAAAAACTGATCACCAATGGTTCACCGCTATTTCTTACCCTGTTTAGTACAATACTGTAAACTTTGAATAACACAATAGAACTCGTGAAGTGCCGCTAGTGGTGCTGGAAGTGCTCTCAAGAAGCAGATTGAAGTCGTGACATTATACAAAAAAGTTGAATTGCTCGTTGTATACTGGTTTGGATCTGCAATCGTGGTTGCCACCATTTCAAGATGAATGAATCCAGCATAAGGACTACTGTAAGAAAAAGAAAAGGAAATTTATGAAGCCATCACTGCAGCTACACCAGCAGGTGTGAAAATCTTGTGCTTTTTGTGAAATATGTTTTTATCTTGTATTGAAGATATAGCTGGTAGGTGAGTGCAAGATTGCTATAAGCAAGGCATGTTATCTATAGACTCTAACATGATTGAAGAAAAAGCAAAGGCATTATGATAACCTAAAGCAAAATTGGGTGAAGGATCTAGAGCTGGAAAAGTTAATGCCAGCAAAGGTTGATCTGATAATTTCAGAAAGAGGTTTGACTTCAAAATATCTAAATAATAGGGGAAGCAGCTTTTACAAACAAGAGGCAACAGGTGGTTTCCCATATGTCATTAAGAAAATCACTGGGTATTAATTTTGTATCCTGCAACTTTACCAATTCACTGATGAGCTCTAGTAGTTTTCTCGCAACAACTTTAAGCTTTTGTATGTCTAGTATCATGTCATCTGCAAACAGTGCAAGTTTCACTTCTTTTCCAACTTGGACTCTCTTTATTTCTTCTGTTCTCTGATTGTCATGGCTAGGACTTCTGAAATCATGTTGAGTAAAAGTGGAGAAAATGGACAGCTTTGAACTTTTCATATTAAGTGAAGTCAGACAAAGACAAATATCACATCACTCAGATGTGGAAATATAATTTTAAAAAATGATAGAAATAAGCTTATTTACAAAGTAGAAAAGAGTGAACAGATATCAAAAATGAACCCATGGTTACCAAGGAGGAAACATGGCAGGGAGGATTAAATCACGAAGTACATTCATTGGTAAGGAAGGGAAATGAGCTCCAGGATTTGAGACAGACAGAGATAGGCTAATTCTATGATTTTGTGCAAATGCCGTCAGGTTTTTGTGCAAATGATCAGGACTCCCCTAACCTATAGAGCTGCTAACCCTGAGCTTAAAAGGGAAATGATAAACATCATCTGCCAGTGTTTCAGTTGTACAGCGAGAAGGCTGGACAGCAGGAACCCTTTGGGGGGATTGGTTCTGTCAGTGCTTCTCTGGATGGAGAAAGTACCTCACCAGAAGGGACTGCCTTTCAAAATTCTTTTCATACTGGACAATGCTCTGGCCACCCAGAACCCTGTGAGTTCAACACTGAAGGCGTCAAAGTGTCTCCTTTCCCCTAAACACAACATCTCTAAGTCAGCGTATGGATCAGAGGGTCAAAGGGACCTTTAAAGCTCATTACACATGGTACTCTATGGAAATGATTGTCAGTGCTATGGAAGAGAACCCTGATAGAACATCATAAAGTCTGGAAGGATTACACGACTGAAGATGCGATTGTTGTTACCAAAAAGAAAAAAAAAAAAAAAAAAAACCATGAAAGTCCCAAACAATAAATTCCTGCTAAAAAAAACTGTTCAAATGTTGTGCATGCCTTCACAGGATTTGTGAGAGAGTCAGTTAAGAAAATCATGAAAGAGACTATGGATATAGCATGAAAAGGTGGGAGAGGGTGAAGAGTCCCAAAATATGGATCTTGGAAATATCCAAGAGCTAGCAGACCCTACAGCAGAGGAATTAACAGAATACGACTTTCCCAAACAATAAATTCCTGCTAAAAAAAACTGTTCAAATGTTGTGCATGCCTTCACAGGATTTGTGAGAGAGTCAGTTAAGAAAATCATGAAAGAGACTATGGATATAGCATGAAAAGGTGGGAGAGGGTGAAGAGTCCCAAAATATGGATCTTGGAAATATCCAAGAGCTAGCAGACCCTACAGCAGAGGAATTAACAGAATACGACTTGATGGCGATGAGTGGTTCCAAACCAGAGCTGGATGATGAGGAAGAAGACCTAGAAGCAGCAGTGCCAGAAAACAAATTGGCATTAGACAATCTGGCAGAAGCGTTCTGAGTTCTCAAGACTGCTTTGACTCTTGCATGGCATGGACCCTTCTCTGATATGGGCACTGAAACGAAAGCAAATGGTGGAAGGAGGACTGATAACACAGAGAAACGTTTTTAGAGAAATGAAAAAGCAACATCTTCAGACAGAAATTACAATGTATTTCCATAAAGGTACCCTGAGTGTGCCTGCTTCCCCTGCCTCCCCTTCCACCTCCTCCGCTCTTCCATCTCTGCCACTCCTCAAGGTCAACCTCTCCCCTTCCTCCTCCTCCTCAGCCTACTCAGCAGGAAGGTGTCAGGAATGAAGACCTTCATGATGACCCACTTCCACTCAATGAGTAGTAAATACTCATTGTGCCATACAGGTAATAATCTTATCTGTTGAGTATGTGTGTGAGTGTCTTTGTGCTAAGAGCTAATAACTGTAGGCAAGGACTGCATGAGATGTTTCTGTGGCATCATCTTCATCATCAACACCAGCTAAGTAAGTATTCATCATGTAGAACATAGCGTGCAAGACTTGATTGAAGTGGATAGCCTACCATTGCAGAGGCAAAAGGTGAGTGACATTTAATATAAAATTAATAATGTTTATATTCTGTTTTACAATTTTGCTTTCAAAGAATTATATTACTATAAACTGTCCCATCACTCTCTTGTGAATGGATAAACTACACATCAGCCTGTCATCATAGGTATGTGTTTTCTCTTAAAGTAACAGTATTTTCAGTTCAATTCAGTCACTCAGTCGTGTCTGACTCTTTGCAACCCCATGAATCACAGCACGCCAGGCGTCCCTGTCCATCACCAACTCCTGGAGTTTCTCACCATCTTCATCATCACCACCAGCTAAGTATTCATCATGTAGAACATAGCGTGCAAGACTTGTATTGAAATGGATAGCCTACCATTGCATAGGCAGAAGGTGAGTGATATTTAATATAAAATTAATAATGTTTCATTTTATTATTGTTTTATAACTTTAGTTTCAAAGAATTGTATTATTGCACACTGTCCCACCTCTCTCTTGTCAATGGTTAAACTGCCTATCAGCCTGTCACCACAGGTAAGTGTTTTCTCTTAAAGTAACAATGTTTTCAGTACTGTATTAAAAGTATTACCATAACAGTGTATGCTATAAAAATTTTTACCTATTCATTCAGTACTGTGTATGCTTGGCTACCATGAAGCAATCCTATCAATTACACTAGGCTACTATAAACCAGTCATATTGCTGCTTCCTCAATATCAAAACTTGAACCATTATACTTGTAAATAAATATAAATTTCTTTTCATATTACTTTTTCATGTTTGATGTTTAGTGTCTTATATGTATAGTCTTTTGTGTCATATAAGACAATATAGATGTCAGTACTTACAGCCAATTTTTCTTATAAATGGATGCTGTAAACTTAAAATGTTGATAAATACAGTACTGTGAATATATTTTCTCTTATGATTTTCTTAATAACATTTTTTGCCTAGCTTCCTTTATTGTAAGACTACAGTAGAAAATACTTATAGCATACAAAATGTGCATTGACTGTTTATCGGTAATGCTTCCAGTCAACAGTAGGTTATTATTAGTTAAGTTTGGGCAGAGTCAAAATTATACAGGGATTTTGACTGCATGGGAGTTGGTGCTTCTAAANCCTTTATTGTAAGACTACAGTAGAAAATACTTATAGCATACAAAATGTGCATTGACTGTTTATCAGTAATGCTTCCAGTCAACAGTAGGTTATTATTAGTTAAGTTTGGGCAGAGTCAAAATTATACAGGGATTTTGACTGCATGGGAGTTGGTGCTTCTAAACTCCACATGGTTCTAGGGTCAATTGTACATCCAAAGGAAGTGAAGTCAGTATCTCAAAGAGACATCTTCACTCCTGTGTTCATTGCACCATTATTTACAATAGCCAAGATATGGTAACAACCCAAAATCTACCAACAGATAACTGGATAAAGAACATGGGGTAGACACAGACAATGGGGTACAATTTCACCTTAAAAATTAAAGAAATCTTGTTATACGAGACAACATGGAGAGACCACAGGGACATTATTCTAAATGAAACAAGCCAGTCTCAGGACAAATGCTGCAGGGTTCCACTTATATGAGGTATCTAAAGTTTTTAAACACATAGAGACACAGAGGGGCCACCGGAGGGAGAAATGGGCAGTTGCTTTTCACTTGATATAATATTTCAGTTATTCATTGAATAAATTCCAGAAATCTGCTTTGCAACATTGTGCCTGTGTTTATCAGTACTGTATTCTGTGCCTAAAATTTTGAGAGTAGATTTGATGTTAAATGTTTTTACCACAGCAATAATTTGACAAGTTGATTGTTTTGCTCTCTCTCCAGTAGAGAGTAAGCTGAGTACGTACAAGCATTTAGAAAACAGAACTCTTTTATACTGTTAGTGAAAATGTCAATGTGGTTTCACCCATTGACTGTGGAAAACAGTATTGAGGTTTCTCAAGAAAGCAAACATCGAATTATGATATGATTCAGCAAATCCACTTCTCGGTATCTATCCAAAGGAGTTAAAATTAGACTCTCCAAGAGATATCAGCATTCCCATATTTGTTGCAGCATTATTCGCAATAATCAATATAGGGAAAGAGCCTAACTGTCCTTTGATGAATGAATGGATAAATATATGCTCGCTCGCGCGCTCTCTCTCTCTCTCTCTCTCTCTCTATATATATATATATATATACTATATAGGGCTTCTTTCCAGTCCATTTTATGGACTGAGTAATATTCATGGCTGATTAATGGCTGATTCATGGCTGAGTAATATTCCATTGTACCAATCTGCCTTATTCATTTATCTGTAGATGGACATTTAAGTTACTTCCACATCCTGGCTAATGTAAATAGTGTTATAATGAAGATTGGGTGCATGTGTATTTATGAGTCATAGGGTTCTCTGGATATGTGCCAGGAGTGGGATTGCTGGACCATATGGTAACTCTACTTTTAGTTTTTCAAGGAACTTCCATAATGTTCTCCATTGTGACTGCATCAGTTTGCATTCCCACTGAGAGTGCAAGAGTGTTTCCTTTTTTCCACACTCCATCATTTATTGTTTGCAGATTTGGGGATGATGACCATTATGGCTGGTGTGAGGTGATACCTCATTGTACTTTTCATTTGTGTTTCTCTGATAATTAGTGAAGTTGAGCATCTTTCCATATGCTTTTTGGTCATCTGTATGTCTTCTTTGAAGGAATGTTTGTTTATACACTCTGCCTACTTTTTTATGGGATTATTTATTTGACACAGAGGAGCATGAGCTATTTTGGAGATTATTCTGCTGTTGTTTGCTTTGTTTGCAAATATCTCCTCTCATTCTGTGAGTTGTCTTTTAGTTTATGGTTTCTTTTGCTGTGGGGAAGCTTTTGACTTTAATTAAAGGTCACCTGTTTAGTTTTGTTTTCTTTTCATTACTCCAGGAGGTGGATCAAAAACCATTTTACAAAAAGAAAAAAATTCTGCTGCAACTTACATCAAACAGTGTTCTGCCTAGGTTTTCCTCTTAGAGTTTTATAGTGTCTGGCTTTATGTTTCAGTGTTTGATCCATTCTGAGTTTATTTTTGTGTATGGTGTTAGAGAATGTCCAGTCAAGGTTCGATGCATGATACAGGATGCTCGGGGCTGGTGCACTGGGATGACCAGTTAGGTTTTCCTCTTAGAGTTTTATAGTGTCTGGCTTTATGTTTCAGTGTTTGATCCATTCTGAGTTTATTTTTGTGTATGGTGTTAGAGAATGTCCAGTCAAGGTTCGATGCATGATACAGGATGCTCGGGGCTGGTGCACTGGGATGACCAGAGGGATGGTATGGGGAGGGAGGTGGGAGGGGATTTCAGGATGGGGAACAGGTGTACACCCATGGCAGATTCATCTTGATGTATGGCAAAACCAATACAATATTGTAAAGTAATTAGCTTCCAATTAAATAAATTTACATTAAAAATAATAAATTCATTATTTTACATGTCACTGTCCAGTTTTCAAGACACCACTTAAGGAAGAGACTGTCTTTTTTGGTTCGCTAGTATTTTGTTCAGGATTTTTCCATCTGTGTTCTTCAGTGACATTGGCCTGTCACTTCGTTTTCGTTTCTTTTCCGTGTGTGCTTCTCTATCTGGTTTTGCTCTCAGGGTGATGGTGGCCTCATAGAACGAGCTTTGGGGTGTTCCTTCCTCTGTAAGTTGTTTTGGAAGAGGTTGATAGAATCTCTAAGTCTTTGATAGAATTACATGAGAATCCAACTGGTCCTGGACATTTTATTGGAAAAGTTTAAATCACTCTTTCAGTTTCAGTACTTGTGATCCGTCTATTCACGTTCTCTATTTCTTCCTTGTTCAGTCTTGGAAGGTTGTACCTCTCTAAGAATCTGTGCATTTCTTCTAGATTGTCCATTTTATTTGCATATAGTTGTTTGTTGTAGTCTCTTATGATACTTGGAGTTCCACACGAGTGTATTCTTAATGAAACCAGCCCTGATTACCTTGTGGTGGTGCGAGCATAAATGTAAAATGAGGGAGTATAAAACAGGAAAAGTCTCCCCACCCCATAGAAGAATGCACCCTAATTTGGCTAAGGAATTTCATACAATTGGATACATTCTGGCATTTCCTCACTAAAAAGTCTAGTCCTGTTCTGTATCAGCCAGAAGAGCAGGGAGGTAGTACTGAACTACTTTTATATATTTGTGCATGTGTGATGTTANCATAGAAGAATGCACCCTAATCTGGCTAAGGAATTTCATACAATTGGATACATTCTGGCATTTCCTCACTAAAAAGTCTAGTCCTGTTCTGTATCAGCCAGAATAGCAGGGAGGTAGTACTGAACTACTTTTATATATTTCTGCATGTGTGATGTTAAAAATGAAAATTTACCAGGAAAAATAGCCATTGGTTGTGGTCTTAAAGGTCATGGGCTACACTGAGGCCTTGGAGTGAATGTATTTCCCCTGAAATTGCCCAGACATCTAGATTTAGTTGTTGGTGATCTCCGCTGGAGGGATAAAGTATTTTGGTCATCCACCAAAAAGATTAAACCCCAGAATGCTCAGAAAGGAAGTGAGGAAATCGGTGTTTGAATGTGTGTGCTCCTGAATTGCTCTCTGAAAGTCAGCTCTGCCTGAGTCTAAGACAGCTTCCTCTTTCACTTTCTTCAAGGTGATGCAATCACTCTCTCAGCCTCCTGCTCACTAGCTAAGGTTTTCTACGTGGAGAGGGAGACAGAGCCTGAACTTCCATACGACCCTCTTCAGCAGACAAGCATGCTCTCAGCACATGGTGGGGCAAAGATATTAGGAGCCTCTGACCAAATGGGCTCCAGTCTTGGAACTGGTGGGACAGATTCCTTGGAAGCTGGGTAGCACATGTGCCTTTCAAGCTACAGTTTGACAACCACATAGAATAATGGAGAACTTTTCAGGTAGGAATTTCATACAATTGGATACATTCTGGCATTTCCTCACTAAAAAGTCTAGTCCTGTTCTGTATCAGCCAGAAGAGCAGGGAGGTAGTACTGAACTACTTTTATATATTTGTGCATGTGTGATGTTAAAAATGAAAATTTACCAGGAAAAATAGCCATTGGTTGTGGTCTTAAAGGCCATGGGCTACACTGAGGCCTTGGAGTGAATGTATTTCCCCTGAAATTGCCCAGACATCTAGATTTAGTTGTCGGTGATCTCTGCTGGAGGGATAAAGTATTTTGGTCATCCACCAAAAAGATTAAACCCCAGAATGCTGAGAAAGGAAGTGAGGAAATCGATGTTTAAATGTGTGTGTTCCTGAATTGTCTCTGAAAGTCAGCTCTGCCTGAGTCTAAGACAGCTTCCTCTTTCACGTTCTTCAATGTGATGTAATCACTCTCTCAGCCTCCTGCTCACTAGGTAAGGTTTTCTACGTGGAGAGGGAGACAGAGCCTGAACTTCCATAGGACCCTCTTCAGCAGACAAGCATGCTCTCAGCACATGGTGGGGCAAAGATATTAGGAGCCTCTGATCAAATGGGCTCCAGTCTTGGAACTGGTGGGACAGATTCCTTGGAAGCTGGGTAGCACATGTGCCTTTCAAGCTACAGTTTGACAACCACATAGAATAATGGAGAACTTTTCAGGGTTCTTTAAGTGAACCCTCAGATCCAAGCTGGTCACCTTGAGACTGTCCATTCTTCTCAGTGGTTTCTCCAGGGAACTCATACAGCCAAAGCTTTCCAGAAACCAAACAAGAGATGGAATTAGGTCCTAAATTAAGGAGCGATGCCTCTAGTTTGCCCATTTTCTTCCTAGAAAGGAACAAAGCGCTCTGAGCCACAGATAGACAAGCCCTGAAGGCTTTCCTACAGCTCCCATGGATGCAAGGGCTTTCCAGGGGAAGCCAACATTTCTGCCTCATCCAGAGACCTCAGGTTCCTGATAACAGTGCTTGTTGATGTGAACAGCAATCTATGAAGGCTGGGAAGAGGCATCAAACATTGGTTAAAGACAGTTTGTCCAAGGTCTGTTTGCTGGCCAAAATATAAACTATTTTGAGCACTACAGTGGAAGAAATTCAGTCAACTGTCGAGCTCAGTTTGGGCGGCTGAGTAGCCAGGAAGAGCCAAGACAGCTGACCCAATAGTAATAAATTCCATCCAGGCGCCAAAACGGCAACTTTAAAGCAATGGCCTGTAAAGAGACATGTGAAGGGAACAAAGCCTCTGATAATCACCCTTCTTAAATACCAATTAATCCAACCTTATCAATGCTTATATAACACTCCAGTCCTATTGGTACAGAAATCTGGGACCTGCGATGATCATTTTCTACAGAATCTGAGAATTAGATCTCAGCTTGCGGTGGGGAGGTGCAAACAAAACAAGTTTGGTCAGCCACAGGTTTTAAACTGCTTTAGTTTAAAAGAAAAAAATGATTTTGGGGCAAAAAAGTTTTCCTCTACCCTTCTAGGTTCTTGTAGCTGGTCTAAGAATTAAATTGATATAAGATAGATCTACATGGGGGAAAAAAGCAAATACAATTACTATACATAGGTAAAGGGGGTGGCTCTAGAAGAATATGAGACTCAGAGGCAATCAGGCAGTCAGAATGTATTCATTCTGAGCAAAGTTGGTGGGTTTCGGTGTCTAGTATTTCAAAGGTGAGGAAGACAATGCACATAGCAATGGGAAGAGCAAAAGTTTGGTAAACAAGTAGTTGTCTTGCCATATAGAGACAGTGGGACACAGAGCAGAGTAGGAGCAAATAGGCCTTGGTCAATTTCTCAGCCTACTATGCCCAGCTCCTATTGGTTTTATTTACCTCTGGTGATATATAGCTCTTTCTTGGAGGAAGCCTCCCATTTGGGCCTCATTACCCAGGGAGCACAGAGACTTGATAACCCTTGTTCTTTACAGTGAGCACAGAAGCACACTCTGATCACATTTCCTGGTAAAAACAGTTCTGGGAAGTGTTCCTGTGCAGCATCTACTCTTTTCATGGAAACATTTGGATCTGCTCTCTGTCATAGGAGACCTGTTTTCTCTCTAGAGCTACTGAGGAAGCATGCTGTGTATCTGCAGTGGCCAATTTTGGCTTTGTGCTTGAAGGACTGAAGGCAGGCGTGGCTGGTAGAGAGCTGAAATTCCATCCAGAAATTCATGCCAACCTCTTTGGAAAACAGATAACCCTGGTGTTTAAAGATGCCTTTTCTTCTTCTCCTTTTTTTAAATTGAAAAAGTTGTAACAAAATTTGGAATAAGAGAATGTTTACTGCTTTCACCAATGATAAATTATATAGTGTTTGATGCACCCTGGCATTTTCTAATTCTAGCCTTATTACCATAGAGCTATTTAAATCTCTCGGAGTTTGTTAATTAAGAGGAATGAAAAGTAATTCTTTTCTTTGTCATTTTCTTAATCCATGCAGGCTAAGACAAAATACCACAGACTGGGTTCATTAGCAAAAAAAAAAAAAAAATCTATTTCTCTTATTTTTGGAGAATTGGAAACCAAGATCAAGGCAACTATAGATTAGGTGTCTGATGAGAGCACACTTCCTAGGTGAGTGCCTTTTCCTGNTTGATTGGTTTGCTATGTGGCACATGAGATCTTAATTCCCCAACCAGGGTTTGCACTCACACTCCTTGCACTGGAGGCACGGTTTTTGTAAAATTTTAGCTTTTTTATTTTGTGTTGGGGTATAGCAAATTAACAGTATTGTGACAGTTTTCAGGTGAACAGTGAAGGGCCTCAGCTATACATATACACGTATCCACTCTCCCCCAAACTTCCATCAATACTGCCACATAATGTTAAGGTGAGTTCCCTGTGTTATACAGTACATCTTTGTTGCTTATCTATTTTAAATATCCAGTGTGTACATGTCCATCCAAATCCCCTAACTATCCCTGTCCCACATCCTTCCCCAGCGGCAACCATAAATTTGTTCTCTGAGACTGTAAGTCTTTCTATTTTGTAATTAAATTCAATTGTATTATTTTTAAAAATTATACATATAAGATATATAATATTTCTCCTTCTCTGTCTGAATCCTTTTACTTATTTCTGTTTTCTAGATCTATGCGACCTCTGGCCCTGGGGAGGCTATCATCTGGGTCTGATCGCATAGCAGGGAACAAATGGACACCAGGACCCTGGAAATCATGAAAGCAAGAGACCACAGTGATCTTAGAGTAGCGAACCGAGAGCCGCCATTAGTGTTCATGTCTGGATGATAAAGTCTGCTACAAATGCACCCTTAGGTAGTGTGAACGGGTATTCTTTAGGGAAACGAATTGTCAGAGAGAATACACTGCCGGGATATGGGCTGCCGTTCTTTTTCGTAATTGTGGTTTGCCAGTGAAATGTATCATCCCCAACTGGACCTGCAGAATATTGTGCTTCAGGGTCACTGGCCACATCACTACATTCCTTATTAATCCATTTCAGCGCCACAGTCTGTGCTTTTTGTCTGACTCCTCGCTGTCTCAGTGTGTGCTCAAACGTCCAGCCAAAACTCCTGATTACCTGGTGGCTGGGAAGGACGATCTCTTCATCTCACACTGGCTCTGCCAGACACAGCTGCCTTCTTAATAACCAGGGAGGTTGGACTGGGGAGGGCTCACTGGCAGAGGGTAGAGGAGGCTGGAGGGGAAGAGGAGACGAGCAGTGGAAACCCTTAGACGCAGACAAGCATCGAGTACCTGACGGAGACCATCCAAATTAATGGGTTTTTTTTTTTTTTTTCAGATATACACCCAGGAGTGGGATTGCTGGGTCATTTGTTTGTTCTGTTTTTAGATTTTGAGGACCCTCCTTACTGTTATCCATGGTGGCTGCACCAATTGACATTCCCACCAACAGTGTACACATCTTGTCCACGTGCTCACCAGCATTTGTCACTTCTGTTCCTTTTGGATGATAGCCCTCTGATAGGTATAAGATAATGCCTCATTGTGGTTTTAATTTGCATTCCTATGATGATTAACGATGTTGAGCATCTTTTCATGTGCCTCTCGGCCGTTTGTATGTCTTCTTTGGAAGAATGTGTATTTAAGTCTTCTGCCCATCTTTTTCTTGATTGTCTTTTTAAACTGTTATATCTACTTTATATATTCCGGATATTAACCCCTTATTGGTGATATCATTGGCAAATATTTTCTCCCGTACAGTAGGTTGGCTTTTCATTTTGTTGATGGTTTCCTTTGCTGTGCAAAAGCTTTTAACTTTAATTACCACCCATTTATTTATTTTTGCTTTTATTTCCCTAGCTTTAGGAGACAGATCCAAAACAATATTATGATTTATGTCAAAGAGTGTTCTGCTCATATTATCTTCTAAGACTTTTATAGTTTCCACTCTTACAGCTAGGCCTTAAATCCATTTTCTGTTTACTTTTGTATAGTGTTAGAGAATATACTGATCTCATTCTTTGAGAGCTACATGTCAAAGAATGAGATTAGAGCATAAATACAATTGGGTAATGTCAGAAAATTAAATGTGCTTTTACATTTGAGCCAGTAATTCAGTGTTTTCAGAAATTAGCTCTGAAGAGACATCCACAACCGTAGGAAAATACGTAAATGTCCATGCACATGTTAATTGAGGGAACATGATATATCCACAGAGTGGAGTACTACAAAGCTACTGAAAGGAATGAGTACAATTTTGTAAACTACTAAGGGATGCTTCTGTGATAGATATAGATATATAAAAGAATGTGGGAGTTTGAGGCTAATGTCAATGATACCAAGTCCAGTGCCGTCCCGTTCTGGTATGAAGAGGCTTTGAGAGCTGAAGAAGAGAGAGCCAGAGCCAGAGCTGCAGCCAGGGCTCCTACGGTGCCAGGGCCAGTGCACTTTCCTGAGCATGTGCAGAGCTCCTCCCACCCCTAGTGAAGTCTGAGCAGATACTTCACACTGCATTTCAAGAAAGCAGGCAATCTTCCCACCAGCAGAGGGCCACAGTGGGGCTCATAGAAATGCAGCATATAACGTATTTGTCTTCCTATACAATATGCACAAATTGAAGGGGTTTTTTTCCTGTTTTTAAATGTTGTTCCTTTTAATTAAAAATGTGTTTAGCTTCACAGTCCAAGTATACTAATGACACAACTCTCACATGTACTGCAGATTATCAAGTTGAAAAATAAGAATTTTCGTATTACACAGCACAGACTGAAATCCTTGAATCATTTCTTGTCATTTGGAACAAGATGACATGATACTGGAATATGGATTTTTTGTGAAAATGGAAATCTTTCCACAGTGAAGTCTGTGTGATTATCAGATACAGAAAAAAATCTTAAGAGGTATTCACTTCTTGGTTTGTTTTGTTTGTTTTAGTCTTTCTTTTTTATTTTTTTTAATTGATGTTTATTTTTTACTGATTCAAATGTATTCTTTTTAATAGCTGAGTAATACTCCATTGTGTATATGTACCACAGCTTTCTTATCCATTCGTCTGCTGATGGACATCTAGGTTGCTTCCATGTCCTGGCTATTATAAACAGTGCCGCAATGAACATTGGGGTACACGTGTTTCTTTCAATTCTGGTTTCCTCGGTGTGTATGCCCAGCAGTGGGATCGCTGGATCATAAGGCAGTTCTATTTGCAAATTTTTAAGGAATCTCCACACTGTTCTCCATAGTGGCTGTACTAATTTGCATTCCCACCAACAGTGTAAGAGGGTTCCCTTTTCTCCACACCCTCTCCAGCATTTATTAGTCCCAGTGCCCGTGAACACAGTGCACAACTGAGATGCTTCATGCACTTCATCTCCAAGGAGCTTCTGTGAAAAATGTAACAGTAGAATGAAACCGGAAACTCAGAAGCCAGTGGGCTGACACTCTGCTGTGAGTCGTGGAAACAGAGCTCACTTTATTGAAAGGGCATTTCATTCAGCGTTTTAGGCTATGTTAATAATTCCACCAACGTCTGTGAGGTGAGTATATTTTAGGTGATGGTGAAATTGATGAAGATAGGGGCTTCTTTTATTTAGTTACTTATTTATTTGGCTATGCTTGGTCTTATCTTTGGCACGCAGAATCCTTGATCTTCCTTGCAGCCTGAGAGTTCTTTAGTTGTGGCATGAGGAATGTTTCCATTGTGGCATATAGGATCTTTAGTTGTGGCATGTGAACTATTAGTTGCGGCAAAGCTGTGCCATGTGGGACCTAGTTCCCTGATCAGCAGTGGAACCCAGGCCTCCTGCATTGGGAGTGCAGTCTTCACCCCTGGACCACTAAGGAAGTCGCTAGGAGTTGTGCAGATGAAAGAGCAGCCGGGAAGGAATACAGAATTAGTCTCAGAATCAAATTTAGATTCTTTGAATTTTGTTCAGTTAAAAAATTACCCCCACACTCAAAATATGATTTAGTAGTGGAAATGAAAGATTCTTTCTAAACAGCATTTTGGACTGATTTGATGTTCCATGTCCAAGAATGCCACAGATTCTCTGCCATCTCCTGGATTTAAAAACTTCATCAGGGTCAATGGTATCCTCCAGGATGAAAAGAATCATAATCATAGTAAAAACAGATATTGTATAAAGTCTCAGCATGGTCCAAGCACTATGCCAGGCGCTTTAGCTCCATGCCACTAGCCCTACAAAAGCCACTTCACCTGAGGCTCCCCGAGTTTGGGGATTGACCCAAGTCCACACAACTGATAAGAGACAGAGCTGGGACTGGAGCGCTGGTCTGAATTTGTCCACAGCGTGTAGCCTTCCACTTGTCTTGGCCTGAGGTGCTCAAGAGTCAGTTAATTCACTGTCTTCTAGCACTCCAAAATGTATCTTGAGTGATAGAAAGAAGGACTCTGTGACGAAAAGCCTGGGATGGAATACCTAGCCAAGGCAATACAAACACCAAAATTATTAAGAGGTATGAATAAAGAAGAGAAGGAGATAATGCTCAGTAAGCATATGATCATCTGCATGTGCAAATTCAGACAGCCTCAAGTGATCCAGGGCTTACAAGATTATCTGGCGCTCTCCTTCTACGTAGAAAGTAAACATTTTCTTTGTTTTAATTAAAAATAGTTATTTCTATTTATTTTTTGACTGCTCTGGGTCTTAGTTGTGACACTTGGAATCTTTGTTGCCACATGCAGGTTCTTTAGTTGCGGATGTGAGATTTTACTTGTGGCATGAGAACTCTTAGTTGTTGGATGTGAGATTTTTAGTTGGTGGCAGGTGGAATCAAGTTGCCTGACTAGGGATCAAACGTAGGACCCCTGCATTGGGAGTGCAAAACCACTGGGCCAACAGGGAGGTGCTGAGAGTAAATATTTTAGAACTACCCTAAATCTGGTGACTCAGCTGGTAAAGAATGCACCTGCAACGCAGGAGACCTGGGTTTGATCTCTGGGTTGGGCACAGTCCCTGGTGGAGGGCATGTAACTAACACACTTCAGTATTCTTGCCTGGAGAATCTGCATGGACAGAGGAGCCTGGCGGGCTACAGTACATGGGGTCACAAACAGTGGGACGTGACTGAGCGATCAAGCACGCACCCTAAATCTGGCTGAAGAGCAGGAATATATCACCTATATCTCTTTGACATCATAACATCTGTCCTGAGTTCCCTAATTTCTGCTGCATTTTCCTAATCTTACATCACTTTTGGGACTGAGACCCATTTTCCCCAAGATTTGCTAGAGGGTAACTGCTCACTGTTTGTAGGAATATGCATTCCCCAGGAAGCCTTTAATCAAGGGACAGAAGCTGATATGGGAACCTCCATGAAGGAGGACTGAGGAGACAATCACCCCTGAATATAGTGGTCCCCCGAAGCCTAAGAAGAGGAATCTTAGATCAGTAGGAGCAGTCCCAGGCTGTGGTAGATGTAGTGAGGATGTTAAGCAAGAGGAATCAGAAGGACTCAAGTTGCACCCCCACTGTCTATTCTCAGAGGCCCTGATGGACTGGGATCACATGAGGATCATCCTGACTTCCAACTTGGAATTCTCAGGAGGCTAGGACCTTGATGGAAGACAAGAAGCTTCATAAAACAGAGAGTGGAGTTGCAGGATTCGTCGTGTGTCAATGTGAGGACCTGAAAGTGGACTCACAGTAGCACACACTATAAAAGGAAGCCCTGGAAATTCACTGATGCTGTGGTCCCCAGGAAGCTCTGAGCTCAGATGTCGGTTGATTTCAGTCTAGAAAGTCTTAGCGAGGTGAGACCTCTGTTTAATACAATCAGCCCCAGTTTCGCAGAGGGAGGGACCTGAGTTCAAAGAGGACCTCACATGTGACGCTGAGTGTTAGCCGAGACCCCTGCAGAGGGAGCCAAACAGAAATCTGTAAATTCTTAGCCCTGAGAAGCCCCAAAGAGCTACTTCTGAGTGGTCCCCTCATTCAACCTGTGTGATCTTAGGGAGGGCTGAGTCTCCTCTAGCCAGATCAGAACCCAGATCTGCAGATGGGTGTGTGTTGACCATAACCGGACTTAAGGTGAGGACCATCAGTTCTAGTGGGAGGGTCTCTCCCCCAGCGAAGGAGGCTCACAGAGTGGCAACCCACCTGAGAAGCAGAGATGCTCAGAGCAGAGCTGCCCTCCCACCACGAGGGCTTTGGGAAGGCGAGGGCTTTGTTTGGGAGCTGGAACACTCGGGTTCATGGAAGGAGGCATCCTGGGCTCTGATACACTGCACAAGGAGGACCCAAGGACGGATGAATATTGAGCTAGCGGGGTTCCCGTAGCACGCTGCCCCTGCCGTCATCCCTGGGAGACCCCACGTAGGACCCTACGCAGCTCCCCTCCACTTCCGGTTTGAAAGCGAGCGGGTCGGCCCGTAGCTGCGGCGACCGTTTGGCGGAGGCTTGGTGTCCTGGACTCGTCTGGAACCAAGGTGAGGACCTGAATGGAGCTGAAGGGACTTTCCCAACCCTCCCAGTAATAAAAGTGACCCATCCACATCCCCCTCCCCCCCGACCATGATATGGTTCTTATGAGTCCTTCAGCGCTATCGGCTGAATGTGGTCTAGAGTGTCTCAGGCTAAGGCGTTGGTCTTTGGGGGTAGGCCCGGATTCTACCCCCGGAGGAGATCTAGGACCTAGAGGAGGGCCCTGAGGGCTGATGAGCAGACTTCGACCCCATATGGGGGCAACACTAAGCGGTGCCCCTATACTGGGCTCTAGGAGGCCCCAGGTAGACCTGGCCACTGGGTGCCCCCTGGTGTCCACTGGAGGTGGTTTTGGGAAGTGAGAGCCTTGTTCTAATGGAATAGACCCAGTTCAACAAACGGACCTAGTCCCCAACAATATTAATGGCTGTGACGCTGAGTGAGGATGGAGGCCCCTCCCATAAGAAATGGAGTCACATAAAGCACCAGTCCTAATCAGGCCTGGGAGAATCGGGCGTTTTGACATGACACTTCCAGGGACATCTCGGGGAAGTGAGAGACCAGGTCAGTGGGGGCAGCCTCAGGTTGCCAAGGGAGGGTTTACGGTTTCCTGGTGGATGGTGAGAACCTTGGGGGCTGTGGATGTTCCACACCACGTCATTCGGACCACATCCCCCTGTCTTCCTCCCTGGGAGACTTCAAGGATACATGTCCGTCCCCACTGCGGGCTAATGGGGAAGTCAGGGTCTTGGTCTGAATGGAGTGGTAAGCAGAGACCCCCCCGACCATGATATGGTTCTTATGAGTCCTTCAGCGCTATCGGCTGAATGTGGTCTAGAGTGTCTCAGGCTAAGGCGTTGGTCTTTGGGGGTAGGCCCGGATTCTACCCCCGGAGGAGATCTAGGACCTAGAGGAGGGCCCTGAGGGCTGATGAGCAGACTTCGACCCCATATGGGGGCAACACTAAGCGGTGCCCCTATACTGGGCTCTAGGAGGCCCCAGGTAGACCTGGCCACTGTGGTGCCCCCTGGTGTCCACTGGAGGTGGTTTTGGGAAGTGAGAGCCTTGTTCTAATGGAATAGACCCAGTTCAACAAACGGACCTAGTCCCCAACAATATTAATGGCTGTGACGCTGAGTGAGGATGGAGGCCCCTCCCATAAGAAATGGAGTCACATAAAGCACCAGTCCTAATCAGGCCTGGGAGAATCGGGCGTTTTGACATGACACTTCCAGGGACATCTCGGGGAAGTGAGAGACCAGGTCAGTGGGGGCAGCCTCAGGTTGCCAAGGGAGGGTTTACGGTTTCCTGGTGGATGGTGAGAACCTTGGGGGCTGTGGATGTTCCACACCACGTCATTCGGACCACATCCCCCTGTCTTCCTCCCTGGGAGACTTCAAGGATACATGTCCGTCCCCACTGCGGGCTAATGGGGAAGTCAGGGTCTTGGTCTGAATGGAGTGGTAAGCAGAGGGAGAAATCTACCCTGGCATGAGTCAAATGTAGAGCTAGGTTGCTTCTATGTCCTGACTATTGTAAATAGTGCTGCAGTGAACATGGGTACAAGTGACTTTTTCCATTACCATATCTTCAGGATATATGCCCAGCAGTGGCATTGTTGGCTCATGTGATAGTTTTAGTCCTAGTTTTATTATTCAGAGTGAATTAAGTCAGAAAGAGGAAAGTCAACATCATATATTAATGCATATATATGGAATCCAGAAAGATGGTACTGATGAGCCTGTTTGCAGGGTGGCCTGGAGAGGCAGACATAGAGAACACCCTTGTGGACACAGTGGGGGAACGAGAGGGAGGGGAAAAATTGAGAGTAAGATTGAAAATGTACACATTACCATATGGAAAATAGATAACCAGGGGGAATTAGTTTTATGACCAGGGAGCTAAAAGCTAGTGTTCTGTGATAACTTAAGAGGGATGTGACTTGGGAGGGAGTCTCAAGAAGAGGCAGACATAGAGAACACCCTTGTGGACACAGTGGGGGAACGAGAGGGAGGGGAAAAATTGAGAGTAAGATTGAAAATGTACACATTACCATATGGAAAATAGATAACCAGGGGGAATTAGTTTTATGACCAGGGAGCTAAAAGCTAGTGTTCTGTGATAACTTAAGAGGGGTGTGACTTGGGAGGGAGTCTCAAGACGGAGGAGACATAAGATAAACCTATGGCTGATTCATTTTGATGTGTGGCAGAAAGTGGTGCAATATTATAAATTAATATTGTAATATTGTAAAAAAATAAATTTATTTCCAAAAAGACATATAGGAGAAAACGGAAGCAAAAAATATTTTAGACCTTGAATTGGGATCTTGTGAGGGTCCAAAGGGTCATCAACCTGCCTACACCAGATTTTGTTCTCAGGAGACCATGTTTGGTAAGATAAAGTCATCTTCACTTCCTGCTTTTGGGACACAGAGTGACTGGCTTTTACTATCAAGCAGTCATCACTTCAGGAGGAAGTTGAGCTTCTCTACCAGGAGCTCAATTAGGAACCTGAGTGGGGACTCAGTGCATCCATCCCAACCCTCGGATTTCAGCCCAGGAAATCTCAGGGAAGGGCTGTGAGGCTGAGCACCTTCTTTACTGTTTTATACGAAGTCTACGGGAGGGGAAATGTCTAGTCTGAAGGTGCAGACTGCAGTCCACAAATGGATAATGGTGCCCAACGTTTTAAGGAGCCAAGATAAGGACCTTGAATGATGATCCCAGTGAACTCAGGGTAGAAAAGACCCTAATGAACTCTGAGCACTGGTTGTCTATCTCCTGGCAGGGAAGTGGACTGAGGCATCCCTTCAGTTACTCTGGTCATGGGGAAGTCTAAAGTGTCTGCATCAGTGTAGCACAGGAAAGGGTGCCAAGGCTCGGCCAGGACTCGACATGATAATACTGAAGTAGAACTTAGAAAACCCCAATTCTGGCACCTGGGTAAATCCAAAGCAGGGCTGAGAGGTCACAGAGGAGAAGTAAGGCCTCTGTTCTTCCTCTGTGGGATTGTGTGGGGACAGGCGGAGCAGGAAAACAGGAGCCTTGTGAGTTCCTAGGGCAGTGTCCTCCAGGACACCTGCAGAGGCGGCCTTTGATTAAGCCAAGGTGGAATCTCCCTGTTTTAAGGTGCTCATGTCACCTCATTCTCCATCCTCCAGGTGCCCCAGTCTCCTGTCTGTTGGCCCAGACTCCTGCCTGCCGTCCCTGACCACAGCCGTCATGCCCCGTGGGCAGAAGAGTAAGCACCGTGCTCGTGAGAAACGTCGCCAGGCCCGGGCTGAGACCCAGGGTCTTCATGATCAGGCTACCACATCTGGGGGAGAAGAGACCACCTCCTCCTCCCCTCCTGATTCAGAGAGTGCTCCCTCAAGCTCGTCTGCTGCTGGCACCCCCGAGGGGCCTCAGGGAGCCCAAGGCACCACCAGCGCTGCTGCAGGTGCTGTACGCAAAAGATCTGGTGTCGGGCGCGCAGCACGCTCGAGGTCTGGTGTAGGTGCTTCAGCACGCTCGAGATCTGGTGTAGGTGCCGAGGGCCAAGTTCAGGAAGGTCAAAATTCCTCCCAGGCCTCAGCTGCTGCTCAGAGCTCTCACACAGATCTTCTGACCAAGAACACAGAGATATTGGTGCAGTACATGCTGTTTAAGTATAAGATGAGGCAGCTCATTAAGAGGTCTGAAATGCTGAAGGCAATCACTAGAAGGTACAAGGAGCGATTCCCTGAGATCCTCAGCAGGGCCTCTGAGCGCATGGAGCTGATGTTTGGCCTGGTTCTGCAGGAAGTCAGGCCCAACAGTCACTGCTATACCTTGGTGAGCAACCTAGATCTCAGTGACAATGAGTCTATGAGAGGTGACGGGGGGCTGCCGAAGAATGGTCTTCTGTTGCCTCTGCTGGGTGTCATCTACCTGAATGGCAACCACGCCCCTGAGGAGAAGATCTGGAAGTTCCTGAATATACTGGGCATCTATGATGGAAGAAGTCACTTCATCTTTGGAGAACCCAGGAAGCTCATCACAGAAGATCTGGTGCGGGAAGGGTACCTGGAGTACTGCCAGGTACCCGGCAGCAATCCCCCTCGCTTTGAGTTCCTGGGGGGTCCTAAAGCTCTCACAGAAACCAGCAAGACGAAAGTCCTGCAGTTTTTGGCCAAGGTCAAGAATTCGGTCCATACTGCCTTCCTGCCACAATATCAGGAGGCTTGGAGAGAGGAGCTAGAGAGCACCGGAGCCAGAGGTGCAGCCGCTGCTGGCCCTTCTGCCTCAACCAGGCCTGGTGCTGCTGCCTCAGTGGCTGCTGGTCCTTCTGCTTTGGCCAGGCTTCGCATTGCGGCCTCAGCCACAGCTGGCCCTCTGCTTCGGCCCGGCCTGGCACTGCAGCCTCAGCCAGTGCTGGCCGTTCTGCTTCAGCCCGGCCTGGCACTGCACCCTCACCTGCTGCAGGGCCTTCTGCTTCGGCCCGGCCTGGCACTGCAGCCTCAACCAGCGCTGGCCCTTCTGCTTCAGCCAGGCCTGGCACTGCAGCCTCAACCAGTGCTGGCCCTTCTGCTTCAGCCCGGCCTGGCACTGCAGCCTCAACCAGCGCTGGCCCTTCTGCTTTGGCCCGGCCTGGCACTGCAGCCTCAACCAGTGCTGGCCCTTCTGCTTCAGCCAGGCCTGGCACGGCACCCTTAGCCACTGCTGGTCCTTCTGCGTCGGCCACTGCACACCCTAGGGCCACATCCCGCCGCTCATCTCGCCCATAGTGTGGTCTGAAGCCCATTCACTTTGTGGATGGAGAAGCCTGTCAATCTGTGTTCCTGATATGCATCAATAACTTGTTGACTTTATTTCCCCCAATTTTCAGTTCTTAAAATTTTTCAACAGAAAGGTCATTTTGATTCATGATATGAGTATAAGAATAGCATGGGTCACACACATTTTGCTGTTTGTCAACTTTAGGAGCAAAAATTCTGTTTTCTCAAATAAATATTGAAATCCTCACATCACTTTTGTTATCCAGGGTGAGAATAACATCACTTTAGGATAAGAGTGTCCTTAGAAATGTGAAAAATACCACACTAATAGAGGCTCACAACATTAATACATTGTTAGGGAGATAGCTGAAATTTCTACAGTTTTTTGGCTTGCTTTACTCTCTGTTTAGTCTCCCTTTTTGTAAATGTAAAAGACACATACTTGCCTCTGCTTATGCTTTATGGTTTTCAAGAATGTTTGAGAATATAAATTACAGCAAATGATTTATCGTGGCTCTTCTTTTACACAAACATTGAGAATCTGCTTTTAAGAAGTCTTCATGCTTGTACTGGTGATGTTTAGTCAAAAAAAGTCCTAGCCTCTGTGCATTCATGATAGTTTCTCAGAGATGCTGTCATTCTATGCAAGAGGCTGAGATACACTCTATTTCACGAAGAACAAAAAAGAAGCAGGGTAAAGAGGGGTCGGAGAGAACATATTACTTTGGTTTCATTGGAATTTTGGGTGATTGGGAGGTTGGGTCTTTTCTTTTCCCACTTGGAACGCTTCATAGTTTCTGAGATCTGATAGATTGAAAAAAAATCCAGCTGATGTAACATCTGAGGTCAAGATAATCATAGTAATAACTGCCATTGCTTCTAATGTCTCAATAGAGACAGGCGCCGTGACAGAAACTTTCCATAAATACTTATATTCCACCAGTCTGACAAGAAAGGGCTTATCAAACTGACTTCACAGTGGAGAGCCCAAGGCTCATAGAGTTTGGTTTTGTGCTGAAATATGTAAGGCTGGTAAGTGACAGCTGGCAATAGACTCCTGCTCTAAACCACTTTAGTACTCATACTGTTGTTCTCCACCCCAACCTGAGACATACCCTTGTCTTTTTTTTTTTTTAACGATTACTTTTAACATTTGACATTTCCGTATTTATTTACTTTTTACTTATTTATTTGGCTGTGCTGGATCTTAGTTGGTGCACATGTGGTCCAGTCCCCTGATCAGGGATCAAACCTGGGCCCCCTGCATTGGGAGCCTGGAGTCCTAGCCATTGGACCACCAGGAAAGTCCCCACCCTGTATCATTTATTTCAGTGCTTTTCTCAGGACTCCAAAATTTGTCCTAGTTGATAGAAAAGAATGCTCTTGTGCTCAAGCTACTGGATCGAAATGTGTAGCCAGAGCAGTAAGAATGCCAGATATCCTTAACCAAAGATATGTATCCCTTACTCATTACTCAGATAAGTGAAAGAAACAATATTCAGGGACAGTATAAGCATGTACATTGGCCATGTTAGATAACCTCTGAAGACCAAGCAGTCTCCATATCATCGTTACAGTCTCTTCCCTGTAGAAAGCAAACCTATCAGAACAGAAATGACATGAGAATCTTCACCTGGCTGATGAGATAGATTGATCTACTTTTTTCTCCCTCAAGGACTACCACCTGTCCTGGGACTCTTGCCTTGGACTATAGCTTCTCCATCTCCCATCACTCCTGGGACAGGGACCCATTCTCTGTAGCACTGCAGAGCAAACATAGCTCAAGAGTTTGTAGAGACGTGGAATTTCCCCAAACGCCTTTAATCCAAGACACAGAAAGCAAGATGAGGGCCCCATGTAGGAGGGTTGAGGAGAGCCAGACGCAAGAATATGGGGGATGGTGGTGACTGGAACAGCACTCCCTTCTGATCTCAGACGCAGAGGAATTCAGAACTGTTAGGCTTAGCCTATTAGCCTTAGCATAGCCTCACGTATTCTTCAGGCTTCTCAGAGACCTAAGAAACTTGGTCTCGGCGCAGAGTTCTGAGGTTGGTAGGGAGACTCAATCTCTCAGAAGTGATGGTGATTAACCTGAATGAGGGTGATGGAAAGACCCATCCGGAACAGAAGGATCCTTAAGACCCATCCTCACTGGCAAGCCCATGAAGTCCAGAACTATCTGGGCTGCTGTGGTTAACACTTTCAACTCAGGTCCTGGGAAGGTGGGGACATTGGGAATCTGCAGAGAATAGAGCCCCAGGAAGGGTGCAGAGTCAAAGTGAGGACCCAGGGTGTGGACATGAAGCCCCTCGATCCACAGCCAACAGGGCTACACTTAGTCCCTCCTCTCCAGTTAGTCCTGGGAGGCATAGGTAAGTGCTGGGAGGCATAGGTAAGTGCTGGCCAGCTCAAGGGCCCCGTGACTTCTGCCTGGGGGGTTTCAAGGAGATGACCTTGGTTTATAGGCTGGCTCTTCATCAGAGAGTGGAAATCCCAGGCATGACATTTGTACAGTCCTGTATGAAGAGTGTGGCAGCCAACTACCCCATTGTAGATAAATTCTCAGAAAGTCCTGCAAATGTCATGGGCCCTGGGAGGGAACAGGCAGGGCTTTCAGACTAGGTGTATCCCTTATTTTCTGAAGGTGAATGGCTTCAGGGTCTTAAAGTCCTTGGAATAATGGAGGGAGCCTGTATGATACAGACCGACAGCGAAGGATCCTCCCAGAAAGAAGGGGGCTGCAGAGGGCACTGTCCGTGTTGTCAGGCCTGAGACTGTGCCACTAGGCCTGGTGACATGGTGAGTCCTACTCACTTCCTCCCAGAGGATCACATGGAGGTAAGGAACCTCATCCTGATCAAAGGGAGCAGCCGAAGCTCAGCAGAAGGATGATTTCCACGTTGTGCCAGAAGTCAAGGTAAGGACCCTGAAGACTTGAAAAGACCACCCGCCTCAAAACACTGGGGGCAGAACATATTCGTTCCACTCTTGTTAGCCTCAGAAGACCATGGCCGGGGGTGGCCCTATGAGGCAAACTCCTCTTCTTCCTCAGAGATCAGGGAATTAGTGGCCTGGGTGGAGAAGCTTTAAGGCAAGTCAGGGAATGTTTCCAGTTGGGGAATATTTCCAAGACGCTGAGGACAGCAAAGAACGTGGGAACACAAATACCAGGATGGCCACACAGTATGTTCCCTACTCTCAGCCCAGAAGGCCTCAGGCAGATTTACCAGGCCAAGGGGTGCTTCAGCTCTGACCGAGGAGTAGCAGGAAAGTTAGGGTTTTGGTCTGATGGTGCTGTTCCCATGTCAACAGAAGGTGGGGGATTCTTGGGCTTGGCTGAGAGTCAAATTTGGGACCCTGAGAGGAACCGTCTGTCATTCTCAAGGAGCTTGCCACAGCGTTCATTCTTGTGACACTATGGGTAGGGGTGGCTAGATAAGGCCAGCCTTATTTCCTCCTCCAGGCTCACAGGGAGGTATCGGTCTTACTAGGAGGAGATAGGCCTCAGGTCAAGAAGGAGGGGATTCCCCAGGCCCCACCAGAAGTCAAATTGTGAAGCCCGAGTGGACACTGAGGGGTCTACTCATCCCTGAATAGAGGGGACAAAGGAGAGTCATGCCCTACCCTTTGATGTCAGTTCTAGAAAGCTCAGGGGAAGACTGTCAGGCAAGGCTCTCCCTCACTTCTTTACACCAGGCCTTCTTCTTCTTGAATTGCTAAGTCATGTCTGACTCTTCTGTGACTCCACGGGCTGTAGCCCGCCAGGCTCCTTTGTCCATGGGATATTGCAAGGAAGAATTCTAGGGTGGGTTGCCATTTCCTCCTCCAGGGCATCTTCCTGACCCAGAGACTGAGTCTGCGTCTCCTGCAGCTCCTGTATCACAGGCGGATCCTTTACTGCTGAGCCACCAGGGAAGCCCCATATTAGGCCTAAGGGAGATGAGATCTTCGTTGGAAAGTGCAATAACCAGTCATGAGAAGGGAGGGACATGGTGCCTGCCAGGCACTGTGGCAGATGCTTTACAGTTACCACCACATGCCAGCAGTCCTTCCAGATAGGGCTTGTCAAACTCCCTTCACAGTTAAAGAGCCCGAGGCTCCCTCAGTTTAATGACGTGACAAACTTTTCCATGGCTGGCAAGTGACATAGGCCCTTGATCTGAGTTAGTCTAAAGCTCACCCTCTCACTCCTGCAAGCCTGAGCTGACCTTGTGCCCTTACTTTCCTTTTTATTCTCATTACTGTGAAATGTATGAAGCATTAAGAAGAGGGACTCTCAGGTCAAACTATTTTATTGTAATCCATAGCCAGAGCAATAGTAGTAATAACGCCAAAATAAATGTGACATATGAAGAGAGGAAAAAAGAGATAGTATTTGCTGACAATAGGATCATCTGCCCACACACATGAGGGTTCAAACATCTTAAAAGATCTGAAAGTTTTAAGTTTCCGATAAGNTCCATGCTGTCATAACTGGAGAGGTTAGCTTCTTTTTAAGGCTGAATCATATTCCATTGTATGTATATTTTACTTATTCTTTATCTGTTCATCTGTCCCTGGACACTTAGGCTACTTCCCTCTCTTGGATATTGTGAGTAGTGCTGCAGTGAACATGGGAGTGCAGAGGTCTCTTCAAGGTCCTGATTTCAATTCCTTTGGATAGTGGTGGAATTGCCATGAATATTATGTGTTTTTTTGATTTTCTGAGGAACCTCAATACTGTTTTCCGTAGTGGGTGCACCAGTTTACATTCCTACCAGCAGTGTTGAGTATGTATAGTTTACTAAGAAACTTGCAGACTGTCTTCCAAAGTGGTTCTCCCATTTTGCATCACCACCACCAAGGAATGAGAATTCTTGTTGATTCACATCCTTACCACCATTTGGTGTTGTCAGTCCTTTGGATGCTGGCCACCCTAAAAAACACGTCCTGATATCTGCTTTTTTTTTTTTTTTTAATTTACAGTTCGCTAATGGTATATGTCCATTCTAAAGGAGATCAGTCCTGGGTGTTCTTTGGAAGGAATAATGCTTAAAGCTGAAACTCCAGTACTTTGGCCACCTCATGCGAAGAGTTGACTCATTGAAAAAGACTCTGATGATGGAAGGGATTGGGGACAGGAGAAGGGGATGACAGAGGATGAGATGGCTGGATGGCATCACCGACACTATGGGCATGAGTTTTACTGAACTCTGGGAGTTTGTGATGGACAGGGAGACCTGGCGTGCTGCAATTCATGGGGTTGCAAAGAGTCAGACATGACTAAATGACTGAACTGAACTGAATGGTATATGATGTGGAGCATCTTTTCATATGCTTGTTGCCCTCTGTGTATCCTCCTTGGGGAAATCTATTCATATCATTTGTCCATATTTTATTAGATGTTAGTTTTCTTCTTATTAAAGAGTTCTTTGTATATTTTAGGTTAGATTCTTCATCAGATACGTCTTTTGCTAATATTTTCTCCCAGACTATGGCTCATCTTCTTGTTCTCTTGATGGTATATTTTTACAGAGCAGAAGTTTAAAGGGAATGAAATCTAGCTCATCCATTATTTCTTTCATGGATCCCCATCACTTTTTCCTATGATGGTATTTTGTTGATTGATTGATTGTCATGTGAAACATAGGATTTTTTTAATATAAATTTATTTATTTTAATGGGAGGCTATTCACTTTACAGTATTGTAGTGGTTTTACCATACATTGACATGATAAGCCATGGGTGTACATGTGTTCCCCATCCTGAACCCCCTCCTACCTTCCTTCCTATCCTGTCCCTCTGGGTTATCCCTATGCACCAGTCCTGAGCACCCCGTCTCATGCATTGAACCTGGACTGACGATATGTTTCACATATGATGCTATACATGTTTCAATGCCATTCTCCCAAATCATCCCACCGTCGCCCTTTCCCACAGAGTCCAAAAGACTGTTCTATACATCTGCATCTTTTTTACTGTCTCACATATAGGGTTATTGTTACCATCTTTCTAAATTCCATGTATATGCATTAGTATACTGTATTGGTGAAGTCAATGGCAACTCACTCCAGTACTCTTGCCTGGAAAATTCCATGGAAGGAGGAGCCTGGTAGGCTGCAGTCCATGGAGTCACTAAGAGTTTGACACGACTTCACTTTCACTTTTCACGTTCATGTATTGGAGAAGAAAATGGCAACCCACTCCAGTGTTCTTGCCTGGAGTATCCCAGGGATAGGGGAGCCTGGTGGGCTGCAGTCTATGGGGTCACACAGATTTGGACATGATTGAAGCAACTTAGCTTCATAGGTTTTGGGTTGTTGTGTTTCCATTTTCATTCATTTCTGTGCATATTTTGATTTCTTCTGAGATTTTCTGTTTATTCAGCTGTGTGTTGTTCAGTCTCCATATGTTGGAAATTGTAATACTTTTTTTTCCTGTGATTGACATCCAATGTTATCACATTGTGGTCAGAAAAGATGCTTGGAATGATTTCAGTTTTTTTTGAATTTACTAAGTCTAGATTTATGGCCCAGGATGTGACCTATCCTGGAGAAGGTTCCAAGTGCACTTGAGAAAAAGGTGAAATTCATTGTTTGGGGGTGAAATGTGCTATAGATATCAGGTCTAACTGGTCTATTGTATCATTTAAAGTTTGTGTTTCCTTGTTAATTTTCTGTTTAGTTGATCTATCCATAGGTGTGAGTGGGGTATTAAAGTCTCCCACTATTATTGTGTTATTGTTAATTTCCTTTTTATACTTGTTAGCATTTGCCTTACATATTGTGGTGCTCCTATGTTGGGTGCATATATATTTATAATTGTTATATCTTCTTCTTGATTTGATCCTTTGATCGTTATGTAGTGACCTTCTTTGTCTCTCTTCACAGCCTTTGCTTTAAAGTCTATTTTAGCTGATATGAGTATTGCTACTCCTGCTTTGTTTGGTCTCTATTTGTGTGTGATAAATTTTTCCAGCTCTTCACTTTCAGTCTGTATGTGTCCCTTGTTTCGAGGTGGGCCTCTGGTAGACAACATATGTAGGGGTCTTGTTTTTGTATCCATTCAGCCAGTCTTTGTCTTTCAGTTGGAGCATTCAACCCATTTACATTTAAGGTAATTACTGATAAGTATGATCCTGTTGCCATTTACTTTGTTGTTTTGGGTTCGAGTTTATACACTGGTTCTGTGTTTCCTGCCTAGAGAAGATCCTTTAGCATTTGGTGGAGAGCTAGTTTGGTGGTGCTGAATTCTCTCAGCTTTTGCTTGTCTGTAAAGCTTTTGATTTCTCCTTCATACTTGAATGAGATCCTTGCTGAGTACAGTAATCCAGGCTGTAGGTTTCTCACTTTCATCACTTTAAGTATGTCCTGCCATTCCCTTCAGGCCTGAAGAGTTTCTATTGAAAGATCAGTTGTTATCCTTATGGGAATCCCCTAGTGTGTTTATTTGTTGTTTTTCCCTTGCTGCTTTGAATATTTGTTCTTTGTGTTTGATCTTTGTTTATGTGATTAATATGTGTATTGGGGTGTTTTGCCTTGGGTTTATCTTGTTTGGGCCTCTCTGAGTTTCTTGGATGTGGATGAGTATTTCCTTCCCCATTTTAGGGAAGTTTTCAACTATTTTCTCCTCAAGTATTTTCTCATGGTCTGTCTTTTTGTCTTCCTCTTGTGGGACGCCTATGATTTGAATGTTGGGGCATTTAACATTGTCCTAGAGGTCTCTGAGGTTGTTGTCATTTCTTTTCATTCTTTTTTTCTTTTTTCCTCTCTGTTTCATTATTCCTACCGTTTATCTTCTACCTCACTTATCCTATCTTCTGTCTCTGTTATTCTACTGCTGGTTCCCTACAGAGTATTTTTTATCTCATTTATTGCATTTTTCATTATATATTGGTTCCTTTTTTTTTATGTCTTCTACGTCCTTGTTGAACATTTCTTGCATCTTCTCAATCCTTGTCTCCAGGCTATTTATCTGTAACTGCATTTTGTTTTCAAGATTTGACATCATTGTCACTATCATTACTCAGAATTCTTTATTAGAGAGATTCTCTATCTCTTTCTCTTTTGTTTGGTTTGGTGGGCAGTCATCCTGTTCCTTTACCTGCTGAGTATTTCTCTGCCTTTTCATCTTGTTTATCTTGCTGTGTTTGAGGTGGCCTTTCTGTATTCTGGAAGTTTGTGGTTCCTTTTTATTATGGAGGTTTCTCTGAGGGTGGGGTTGGATGGGTGGCTTGTCAAGGTTTCCTGTTTAGGGGAGCTTGTGTTGGTGTTCTGGTGGGTGGAGCTGGATTTCTTCTCTCTAGAGTGCAATGAAGTGTCCAGTAGTGAGTTTTGAGGTATCTATGGGTTTAGTGTGACTTTGGGAACCTGTATATTGAAGCTCAGGTCTAAGTTCCTGTGTTGCTGGAGAATTAGCATGATATGTCTTGCTCTGGAACTTGTTGGCCCTTGGGGGTTGCTTTTTTTCAGTGTAGGAATGGAGGCTTTTGATGAGCTCCTATCGATTAATGTTCCCTGGAGTTAGGAGTTCTCTGGTGTTCTCAGGTTTTGGATTTAAGCCTCCTGCCTCTGGTTTTCAGTCTCATTCTTACAGTAGCCTCAAGAATTATCCATCTATACGGCACCAATGATAAAACATCTAGGTTAAAAATGATAAGTTTCTCCACAGTGAGGGACACCCAGAGAGGTACACAGTGGTACATGGAAAATAGAAGAGGGAGGAGGGAGATAGAGGTGACCAGGAGGAGAAGAGAAAGGGGAGAGAGCAAGCTAGCCAGTAATCACTTCCCTAGGTGCTCTCACAGTCTGCAATACTCAGAGAGGTTCATGGAGTTATGCAGAAAAGAGAAGAGGGAGGAAGGAGACAGAGGTGGCCAGGAGGATAAAATGGGGAATCAAACTGAGAGAGACAGGTCTAGCCAGTAATCAGTTCTCTAAGTGTTCTCCACAGCCCGGAACACACAAAGAGATTCACGTAGCTGGGTAGAGAAGACAAGGGGGATGGGAGAGATAGAGGCGGCCTGGTGGAGAAACAGGAGAGTCCAAAGGGGGAGAGAGCAGTCAAGCCAGTAATCTCACTCCCAAGTAAAAATAGGTACTGAAGATTTGGTTCTTAAAGGTACAAAATTGATAACAAATACCAAAAAGCAAAGATTAAAAATCTAGAGTAGAAGGTAGAGTCTCAAAAATACAATATTAAAAAAACAACAAAGTCACAAAAGATTGTAAAATATATATATATATATGAAGTTTGCTTATTACTCATAGCATGTTTTTTGTACTGGCAATGTATGAGAATAAAAGCCCTTTGTGAAAACTGGTACATATTCTAAAATACATATTTTATTCTCTAAAATATCAAATTGTTAACAAGTCTTTAGACCTGTTACACATATCTATTAAATACCATTAAATAAAACCATTTCATTTGTAAAAAAAAAAAGAGGGTCTCTTTTTGCAAGTTATAGTAAGTTATAAAAATGAAAATTAAAGGAGTAATAGAGGACTGAAAAATTAAAAAAATATATAATAGTAAAAATATATCTAGGACTTTCTCTGGAGCTGTTGTGGACAGTGTGGGGTCAGTTGATTTTCAGATAGTTCCTTGATCCAGTTTATACTTCTCAAGATCTAAAGGTCCTTTCATATGTAGTGGGTGCTAACTACAGGGTTTTAATCTGTTGCACCTGTCACTTCCAAAACAGTTCCCTCTGTTTATTTTAGTTTCTTCTGTTTGCTGATCTCTTCAGTGTCTAATTTCCACCCTGACACAAGGGGGCGGTGGTGGTCACATTTTAGGCTCACTTGTTCAGTCGTGCTGTGGGAGGGAGGAATACTGCAAGCAAATGTTTGCAGGGCACCCACAGTGTCTCAGCCACACTGGGTATCCCCCCACTCATGGCTTGTATGCTTTCCCAGTCTACACTGCTCAGGCTCTAGGTTGCTCTGCTGGGAACTGTCTGAGGTGGGGCCTGGATTGGGAGCACTTCCCAGGTCTAAGTGTCTCAGATTCAGGTTCTTGGGTACTCCACAAAGGCACAGACTTGTTTGGGCCTGCCTTTTGTGCCCTTCCCAGGTCCGAGCAGCTCAGGTGACCAGGTGCTTGGCGAGCGCAGTCGACCCCAGTTGGAGGCTGTGTCTTACTGCCTCCCCTGTCCCAGCCGCTCGGTTTTCTGGGTGTACAACAGGCACGTATTCTCAGGTATGCCATGTGTCTCTTCTGGGGAGCTGATGTCTGGCTGCAACACTCCCAGCGATGTCAACCATCGAGAATCCCAAGAAGTCTTGGTTAGCAATGAAGAATGCTTGCAGTTTGGTAGAGGATGCCTCTCTGGAGTTGGACACGACTGTGTGAACTGAACTGAACTGAAAGTTTATTCAAGCTTTAATGCACGTTATTCTGACGTTAAGGTAGCGTCACATGGCACACTTCTGAGTACATTCCTGAAAAATTCTCTTGTTCTTATCTCTGTCTGTTTTATAGATTTGTGCAACCTCTGGCACTGGGGAGGCTATCATCTGGGTCCTGATCACATAGCAGGGAACAAATGGACACCAAGAGTCTAGAAATCATGAAAGCAAGAGACCACAGTGATCTTAGAGTAGCGAACCAAGAGATGCCATTAGTGTTCCTGTCTGGATGATAAATTCTGCTACAAATGCACCCTTAGATAGTGTGAACGGGTAGTCTTTAGGAAAACGAATTGTCAGAATATACTGCCTTGATATGGGCTGCCGTTCTTTTTTGCAATTGTGGTTTGCCAATGAAATGTATCATCCCCAACTGGACCTGCAGAATATTGTGCTTCAGGGTCACTGGCCACATCACTACGTTCCTTATTAATCCATTTCAGCACTACAGTCTGTGCTTTTTGTCTGACTCCTCGCTGTCTCAGTGTGTGCTCAAAAGTCCAGCCAAAACTCCTGATTACCTGGTGGCTGGGAAGGACTATCTCTTCATGTCACACTGGCTCTGCCAGACACAGGTGCCTTCTTAATAACCAGGGAGGTTGGACTGGGGAGGGCTCACTGGCAAAGGGTAGATGAGGCTGGAGGGGAAGAGGAGACGAACAGTGGAAACCCTTAGACTCAGACAAGCATCGAGTACCTGGTGGAGACCATCCAAATTAGTGGGTTTTTTTTTTTTTTTCAGATATACACCCAGGAGTGGGATTGCTGGGTCGTTTGGTAGTTCCATTTTTAGATTTTGAGGACCCTCCTTACTGTTATCCATGGTGGCTGCACCAATTGACATTCCCACCAACAGTGTACAGCTCCTGTCCACATGCTCACCAGCATTTGTCACTTCTGTTCCTTTCGGAAGANGTTTTTTTTTTTTCAGATATACACCCAGGAGTGGGATTGCTGGGTCGTTTGGTAGTTCCATTTTTAGATTTTGAGGACCCTCCTTACTGTTATCCATGGTGGCTGCACCAATTGACATTCCCACCAACAGTGTACAGCTCCTGTCCACATGCTCACCAGCATTTGTCACTTCTGTTCCTTTCGGAAGATAGCTCTTCTGATAATACCTCATTGTGGTTTTAATTTGCATTCATATGATGATTAATAATGTTGAACAGCTTTTCATGTGCCTCTTGGCCATTTGTACATCTTCTTTGCAAAAATGTGTATTTGAGTCTTCTGCCCATGGACTAAGGAGCCTGGTGGGCTGCAATCCATGGGGTCGCTAAGAGTCGGATAGGACTCAGCGACGTCACTTTCACTTTTCACTTTCATGCATTAAAGGAGGAAATGGCAACCCACTCCAGTGTTCTTGCCTAGAGAATCCCAGGGTCGAGGGAGCCTGGTGGGCTGCCATCTCTGGGGTCACACAGAGTCGGACATGACTGAAGTGACTTAGCAGCAGCAGCAGCAACAGCAGTAGCAGCAGCCCATCTTTTTCTTCATTGTTTTTTTTTTAACTGTTATATAAACTATATATTTTGGATATTAATCCCTTATTCGTTATAGCATTGGCAAATATTTTCTCCCATATAGTAGGCTGACTTTTCGTTTTGTCGATGGTTTCCTTTGCTGTGCAAAAGCTTTTAGCTTTAATTACCACCCATTTATGTATTTTTGCTTTTATTTCCCTAGCTTTAGGAGACAGATCCAAAAAAACATTGTTAAGATTTATGTCAAAGAGTGTTCTGCTCATATTATCTTCTAAGACTTTTACGGTTTCCACTCTTATAGCTAGGCCTTAAATCCATTTTCCGTTTACTGTTGTATGTGGTGTTAGAGAATATACTGATGTCATTTTTTGAGAACTACATGTCAAAAAATGAGATTAAAGCATAAATGCAATTTGGTAATGTCAGAAAATTAAATGTGCTTTTACATTTGAGCCAGTAATTCAGTGTTTTCAGAAATTAACTCTGAAGAGACATCCACATCCATAGGAAAATATGTAAATGTCCATGCATATGTTACTTGAAGGAACATGATATATCCACAGAGTGGAGTACTACACAGCTATAAAAAAGAATGAGTACAATTTTGTAAACTACTAAGGGATGCTTCCGTGATAGATATAGATATATAAAAGAATGTGGGAGTTTGGGGCTAATGTCAATGATACCAAGTCCAGTGCCTTCCCGTTCTGGTATGAAGAGGCTTTGAGAGCTGAAGAAGAGAGAGCCAGAGCCAGAGCTGCAGCCAGGGCTCCTACGGTGCCAGGGCCAGTGCACTTTCCTGAGCATGTACAAAGCTCCTCCCACCCCTAGTGAAGTCTGAGCAGATACTTCACACTGCATTTCAAGAAAGCAGGCAAACTTCCCACTAGCGGAGGGCCCTGGTGGGGCTCATGGAAATTCAGAATATAATGTATTTGTCTTCCTATATAACATGCACAAATTGGAGACTTTTCCTTTTTTTTGGTTTTAAATGTTGTTCCTTTTAATTAAAGATGTGTTTAGCTTCAGAGTCCAAGTATACTAATGGCACAGCTCCCACATGTACTGCAGATTATCAAGTTGAAAAACAATAATTTTCGTGTTACATAGCACAGAATGAAATCCTTGAATCATTTCTTGTCATTCGGAATAAGACAACATGATATTGGAATATGGATTTTTTTCTGTAAATGAAAATGTTTCCACAGTGAAGTCTGTGTGATTATCAGATATGGAAAAAAGTCTTAAGAGGTATTCACTTCTTGGTTTGTTTTATTTGTTTTAGTCTTTCTTTGTAAAATTGAAGTTTATTTACCGGGATTGGTTTAGCTTATTTTAAAATGTGGGAGAAGTGAAACCCCAGTAAAATTGCTTTCTTGCACACTTGCACTATAATTGCTCAAATATGAACTTAGCATCTGTTCTTTGGAAGGCTTCTGGGTGATTTTGAGGATGCTAAGAAAAATAAACTCCACCCCTTCTTATAGAATTCTAGAGTCTAAGAGCAGCATTCATAGAAAGTAGCTGGTGACCTGAGATCTAGGGGCCCAATAAAAATGAGGTGTAAGGAGGTGAGAGGATTGAGGGCTTCCTCATGAGGAGTCTAGTGTAATGGATGCTAAGAAAAATAAACTCCACCCCTTCTTATAGAATTCTAGAGTCTAAGAGCAGCATTCATAGAAAGTAGCTGGTGACCTGAGATCTAGGGGCCCAATAAAAATGAGGTGTAAGGAGGTGAGAGGATTGAGGGCTTCCTCATGAGGAGTCTAGTGTAAATACACTGAGGCAAGGCACTACGAGACTTTAGGGCAATGAAAGTCTGGTGGTCGAAGGTAGTTTTAAGTTAGGCTACAGGGCGAGTCCACCAGAGAGGCTGTGGAAACACTGAATAGGGGTTAGACCCTCAGATGGCGGGTCTCAAAGTTGAGAGACTTAAGCCTGGAATGGAAAACTACCCTGAATGAGCCACCCTTCATTCTTTTCCATGTAGCTGTCCAATTTTCACAGTAGCACTTACTGAAGAGACTGTCATTTTTGGTTTGTGAGTATTCTGTTCAGGATTTTTGCATCTATGTTCTTCAGTGACATTGGTCTGTAATTTCCTTTTTTGGTGAATCTTTGTCTGATTTTGCTATCAGGGTGATGGTGGCCTCATAGAAGGAGCTTGGGAGTGTTCCTTCTGCAATTTTTGGAGGACTTTGAGATTGATAGGTAATAACTCTTCTCTGTTTGATAGAATTCACCTGCAAAACCATCTGGTCCTGGAGTTTTGGATATTGGAAATTGTTAAATCCCTGTTTCAATTTCAGTACTTGTGATTAGTCTGCTTCCATTCTCTATTTCTTCCTTGTTCAGTCTTGGAAGGTTGTACCTCTCTAAGAATCTGTCTATTTCTTCTAGGTTATCCATTTTATTTGCATATAGTTGTCTGTAATAGTCTCTTATGATCCTTTGAATTTCACACGAGTGCATTCGTAATGAAATCAGCCCTGATTACCTTGGTGTGGTGAGAGCAAAGAGGAAAAATTAGGGAGTGTAAAGCCGGAAAATCCCCCCCCCCCACCAGAAGAATGTGCCCTGAGCCCTGGTTAAAGGAATTTCATACAATTGGACACATTCTGGTATTTCCTCACTAAAAAGTCTAGTCCTCTTCTGTATGAGCCAGGATAGCAGGGAGGTAGCATTGAACTGCTTATAAATGTGTGTGCGTGATGTTAAAAATGAAATTTTACCAGCAGAAATAACCATTGGTTGTGGTCTTAAAGGTAATTGGCTACATAGAGGCCTTGGGGTGAACGTATTTCCCCTGAAATTGCCCAGACATCTAGATTTGCTTGTCTGTGTGTGATCTCTGCTGGAGTGGTAAATTGTTTTGGTCATCTACCAGAAAGATTAAACCCCAGCATGCTCAGAAAGGAAGTGAGGAAATCAGTGTTTAAGCATGTGTGGTCCTGAATTGTTCTCTCAAACTCAGCTCTGGCTGAGTTTAAGACAGCTTCCTCTTTCACTTTCTTCAACATGATGCAATGACTCTTTCAACCTCTGCCTCAGTTCAGTTCAGTCGCTCAGTCGTGTCCGACTCTTTGTGATCCCATGAATCGCAGCACGCCAGGCCTCCCTGTCTATCACCACTCCCGGAGTTCACTCAGACTCACGCCCATCGAGTCAGTGATGCCATCCAGCCATCTCATCCTCTGCTGTCCCCTTCTCCTCCTGCCCTCAATCCCTCCCAGCATCAGAGTCTTTT
>SJXQ01011670.1:134610-176333 GCA_006408695.1 Aepyceros melampus
GTGTCTTCTTGCTACTCCACCTTGGATTAAAGTTTTCCTCTCAAAAGCCCATTCCATAGTATTGGCTTCTATGTGCATCAGGCAGTGAGCCCTTGCTGTGGAACACTCGTGACTGATAGGCCTGGAATTAGATTCCTCTCCTGAATTCCTCTAGATCCGACGCTGTTATACTCCTCTTGACCCTAGGCAGAGCTTGTGATCTTTCACACTCAAATGTATCTTGGGATAAAAGTAAGGACTCTGGATACATTCCAGTACACTTCTTTAGGCACAAAGCCTTGAAGGCTACCTCAGTAAATGACAGCAATGAGGAGGAGAAACAGATGGTAGTGACAATAAGATTGTCTCTCAATGCAGTGTCAGATAACTTCAATTAGAATAGCACAAAGCCATCTTGGACGCTCCTTTCTTTCAGAAGTGTGCGCGTATCTCAGATATGGTGGGTTAGGTTATAGATCACTGCAATAAAGTGAATTTTACCATAAAGTAAATCACAGGAATTTGGGGGATTCCCATGCTTATAAACGTTGTTAACCCTATTGTATACACTCACTAGAAAATCTCTAAAAAATGTACATAGCTTAACTTACATATATAAGGGAGTTACTTAGAAAGACAACTGTTCAGAGCACCATGAGAAAAAGAATCAGGAAAGAGTTTAAAATATTTAAAGAATTAACAATATGTGGAACAGGGACCCCTAGTGAACACTCGGTTTTGGAAAAATGGTGCCATAGATATGTTAAATGCAGGGTTACACAAACTTTAAGTTTGTAATGAAGCACAATGCCATGAAGCATGATTACATGCAGTACAATGTTTTAAACGTATGCCTGTAAATCAGTGAAAACAAGTCACAAAAGAGACTGACTCTGGCTTTTGAAAAGGATGGAGCAGCATTTTCCTCTGAGAGTGCACCCCATTCTGCCTCCTGCCTTCTGTGTTATTTTCCCCATCTCAGGTCCAGTCTGGAATATGAAACTGTAAGGTTTGCATTAGGGACACTGCTCAAGAGTTTGCCGGGATGTGGTGTTCCCCAAGAATCATTTAATGCAAGAGACAGACAAAATGAAGGCCCCCATGAGTGAAGACTGGAGAGACAACAACCCTAAAATACAGGTCATTCAGAAACCTGCCCAAACTTGCTCTCGGGCCTAGAATGCCCAGACAGGACGTTCCCTCCTATACGCCTTGTAGTTCTCTGTGAGCTCCTGATAAGAGTGCTGGTTGATGTCGACAGCAATCCATGAAGGCTGGGAAGAGGCAGCAAGCATTGGTTAAGGCTGTTATACTCCTCTTGCCCTAAGCAGAGCTTGTGTCCCTTAACACTCAAATGTATCTTGGGATAAAAGTAAGGACTCTAGATATATTCCAATACACTTCTTTAGGCACAAAGCCTTGATGGCTACCTCAAGAAATGACAGCAATAAGGAGAAGAAACAGATGATAGGGACAATGAGATTATCTCTCTGTGCAGTGTCAGATAACCTCAATTAGAATAGCACAAAGCCATCTTGGACGCTCCTTTCCTTTAGATGTGTGCACATATCTCAGATATGGTGGGTTGGGTTATAGATCACTGCAATAAAGTGAATATTACCATAAAGTAAATCACAGGAATTTCAGGGTTTGCCAGTGCTTATAAAAGTTAACTCTATTGTACACCTACTGGAAAATGTCTAAAAAATATACATACCTTAATTTTAAATTATAATACAGTTACAATGTAACAAAGAGAACTTATCAGAGCACCATAAGAAATAAAATAAGGAAAGAGTTTAAAATATTTTAAAAAGTAACAAAATGTGGCACAGGGACCCCAAGTGAACATACGGTTTTGGGAAAATGGTACCGTAGACATGTTCAGTGCAGGGTTACCATAAATTTTCATTTTGTAACGAAACACAGTATTTGTGAATTATGATTAAGTGATGTACAATTTTTAAAGGTATGCCTATTAATCAATGAAAACAATTCACATAAGAGTCTTACTCTGCCTTTTTTAAAATATTAGTTTGTTTTAATTGGAGGCTTATTACTTTACAATATTTTGGTAGTTTTTGCCATACATTACATGAATCAGCCACAGGTGTACATGTCACACACCCCCATCCTGAATGCTCCTCCCACCTCCCAAAAAGGACAGTTCAGCATTTTTCTCTGAGCGTACCCCATCCTGCCCCCTGCCTTCTCTGGCAATTCCCCATCTCACCTCAAGTCTAGGACATGAAACTGTAAAATTTGCATTAGGGACACTTCTCAAGATTTTACAGGCATGTGGTGTTCCCCAGGAATCATTTAATCCAAGAGATAGACAAAATTAGGGCCCCCATTAGTGAGGACTAGAGAGAAAACCACCATAAAATACAGGTCATAGAGACAACCACCCCAAAATATAGGTCATTCAGAGAACTGCCCAACTTGCTCTTGGACTTAGAATACCCAGAGTGGGCATTGTCTGTTATAAGCCTTATACTTTTCTGTGAGGTCAAAGTCTCAGTCTAATAATGGCCTCAGTTCATTAAAGGAAGAATCTCAGGTTGGAGGGTCAGGTCCCAGGACTGGCCAGGACCATGGTGAGGTCCCTGAGTGAAGAAAGAAGTATCACTAGACCCACAGATGAGGAGGCTTTACAGACCCCTGCCCCTATTCCTAACCCCAGAGGCTCCAGGCAGAGTGATAGGGATGAGAAGCCTCTTCATTTCTGTCTGGTCTCAGCGAGGGAAAGGCTTTTTCTATCAGGATCAAACCTCATTTCTGAGGAGGGTGACATCTTGGCCATCACCACAGTGAAGGTGAGGACCATCAGTGATAATGAGAGGGTCTCTCCCACCAAGGAGGAAGGCTCACAGAGTGGCGCTGCCCCTGTCAGGGAGAGATGCTCAGAGAAGCGCCCTGACTCACCACTAGGGACTTGGAGAGGCGAGGGCTTGGTTTGGAGAAAGGAGGAATCAAGTCCATAGAGTAAGGGGACTCGGGCTCTGACAGACGGTGCAGGGAGGACCCTAAGGGATGATCCAGGGACTGCTGAACACTGAACGACGGGGTCCCCACAGAGCCCTGCCCCTGCCATCATCCCTCAGAGATCCCACACGAGCAGCCTTAGCTGGAAGTGGCTCCCCCCACAATCCGTGCTGGTGGTGGGGAGCTCGGACTGCTGTTCAGGGCGTTCCTTTGGAAGAGAGTGGATTCCTAGACTGACCTGAAGGCAAGGTGAGGACCTGAATGTGGAGTCAAGGGACCATTGCCCCTCCTGTAACAAAGCGAAACCCACAAAGTCTCGCCTCTGTGGTTGGCAGGGGACAGTCCTACAATGCTGTTAGGCTTACTTCTTTGGTAAATCTTGATCTAAGAGATTCTTTAAGATCTAAGCGATTACTTGTTTCTGGAAATGAAGGAAACCTAGGCCCTAATTCCAGTCACTGGGAGAGCCCCGAGTGCTAACGGGGCACTGGGTAGTTAAGATGGTGACACAAAGCGGTACTGATATGCTCAATTCCCGGGCTTCTCCCCTGCCGAACTCTAGGAGGTGAAGCTTTGTTTGGACGCTGTGGACACAGTTCAGTAAAGGAAGGTGTGTTATTCTCTGGCAGATAGGAAGATTGGGATGCCGAATGAGGACCATAGAACAACCACACCCACCTGGATTCTCCCCAACCCCTACTGTACTATCTGAGACCCTGAGCATCATGGACAGATATGAGTCATCCTCACTTCCGATCTACAGTTTCCAGGAAGTAAGGACTTAAGTTTCAGGGCTTGGCCTCTGGCCGGTGGAGGGTGGATTCCCAACACTGGTCCAGAGTTGAGGTGAAGACTGAGTTGGGATTGAGGCAGGGGCCACTCAGCCCATAACAAAGAGGGCCGCACCAAGTCTCACTGCTGCTGTAAGCCCTGGGAAGCCCCAGCAGAGCCATCAAATTGAATTTGGCCCGGGAAGCCTCAGGGATGGGAGGGCTTTGGTCAGTAGCCCCTGCTTGCAGATGGAGGATACCTCGGTCCTGACTACAGTGATGTGAGTGCCCTAAATACTGATTGGGGGCCCCTCCCCATTTAGGGGTGGTATCACAAAGCAGAGTGCCTGTGTATCTGGGAGGCTCTGGCGAGGGGATAGTCGGTATGTAGTACCCTGATTTGCCCCTCCAGGGACTCGGGGAGTTCAGGACTTTGCTCTGAGACTGAACTACCCAGGGTATTCGTGGGAGGAGTCCTGAGTTCTACCCAGACCTGAGCAAGGACTAAGGTGGACACCGACTCTACACTTAAGTTCTCATAAACTTTGGCCCTTTTCCATGTAGAAAACTAGAGTATCTGTGAAGATGAGCAGTCTTCTCACTTCTGTCTGGAGAGTTCAGAGAAGTAAGGGTGTTGGACTAAGTGAATGACCTCAATTATGCCAAGGTAGGAGACCCAGGGCTTCGGAGGAGTCAGGATGAGGACCCTGAAAGAACTGATGATTGCACTCACCCACCAACAGGGGAATCAACAGAGAGTACCTTCTGCACCACCCCCACCCGCCACACAGCACTGAGAAGCCCAGGCATGGAAGTCAGGTGTATGGGAAGCCTCCTTTCTGATGGTATGGGATTGGTGAGAGCTTTGTCTGAGAGGAGGTACACCAGGGCAGCAGACACAGGTGTCCCAGACTCTACCTAGAGCCAAGGAAAGACCCTGAAAGAGGACGGAAAACCCCAGTGAGCCCAGGACAGAGTTCCCTAGAGCTGACTGCTGTGGGTGCCCCCTGCCAGGGACACTGGGCTGAGGCACCTGTTCACTTCTTCAGGTATCACAGGAAGATGAGGACCAGGCTTTGGGGTATAAGCTTAGAGCCGCACAGAAGAAGGGGCCCTGCACCTGCCAAAAGTGGATAGGAATGTCCTGAATATGAACCGAGAGGAAGACTGGCCCACTGCTCCTCTCAGCCCCAGGAAGCAAGTGGCAGGGCTGGCAGACTGCAGCCTGAGTCTCAATTATTTCAATAGAGTTCTTAAGAGGACAGGGTGATCAGATCAGGAGTCCTCTGGGTTTGTAGAGCAGTGCCCACGTGGAAACCTGCAGAGTGGGCCTTCTTAAAGGCCGAGTGGTACCTCCCTGCCCCAGGCGCTCACACCCTCTCATCTTCTCTCCTCTCTGCCCAGTCCCAGCTGTCCTACCTGCACTCCTGCCTGTTGTCCCTGACCACAGTCACCATGCCTCGGAGTAAGAAGGGTAAGCTCCGCACCTGTGAGAAATGCTGCCAGACTCAGCATGGCACCGAGGATCTGAGGGGTGCTCAGGTCACTTCCACCACGATGGAAGCAGTCTCCTCTTCATCCAATCCTGAGCCGGGGGTTTCAGCCTGAGTCTCAATTATTTCAATAGAGTTCTTAAGAGGACAGGGTGATCAGATCAGGAGTCCTCTGGGTTTGTAGAGCAGTGCCCACGTGGAAACCTGCAGAGTGGGCCTTCTTAAAGGCCGAGTGGTACCTCCCTGCCCCAGGCGCTCACACCCTCTCATCTTCTCTCCTCTGCCCAGATCACGAGCTGTCCTACCTGCACTCCTGCCTGTTGTCCCTGACCACAGTCACCATGCCTCGGAGTAAGAAGGGTAAGCTCTGCACCTGTGACAAATACCACCAGGCTCAGCATGGCACCCAGGATCTGAGGGGTGCTCAGGTCACTGCCACCACGATGGAAGCAGTCTCCTCTTCCTCCAATCCTGGGCCTGGGGTTGATGCTAAGGGAAAGCCCGGTGCTAGGTCTCGTAACCATCTCAAGCGTCCTCAGGGGGCCCTGGCCACCACCACTGTGCCTGCAAGTGTTTCTCCCACAAGACCATCCAAAAGAGCCCTTGGGGAAACTGGGAAAACACGTAATTCCTCTCAGGCCCCTGTCTCCAGTGTGCGGTCTGGAAAACGCGCAATCAACAGGCCGACAAATCTGTTGGTGCAGTTCCTGTTACGCATGTATAAGATGAAAAACCCATTAGGAAAGTGCATATGCTGAAAATTATCGATAAAAAGTACCAAAATCCTTGGGGCTGGTGCACTGGGATGACTTGGAGGAATGGTATAGGAAAGGAGGTGGGAGAGGGATTCATATAGGGAACATGTGTATGCCCGTGATGGATTTATGTTGATGTGTGGCAGAACCAATACAATATTGTAAAGTAAAAAAAAAAATTTTTTAATTAAAAAAAAATCGATTCCTCAGGATCCTCAAAAGAGCTTCTGACAGCATGGTGGTGGTATTTGGTATTGCCATAAAGAAAGACAACACTGCCAAGCATTCTTATGTCCTTGTCAGCAAGATGAACCTCCCCCGCAATGGGATCGTGCACCGTGGCAAGGGTTTTCCCAAGACCGGTCTCCTGATGAATATCCTCAGTGTGATCTTCATAAAGGGCAACTGTGCCACAGAGGAATACATCTGGGATTTCCTGAGTAAGATGAATATCTATGCTGGGAAGAGGCACTTCTTATTTGGGGAGCCCAGGAAGCTCATCACCCAAGATTTGGTGCAGCTGAAGTATTTGGAGTATCGGCAAGTGCCCGGCAGTGATCCAGCATGCTATGAGTTCCTGTGGGGTCCGAGAGCACGTGCTGAAACAAGCAAGATGAGAGTCCTGGAGTTCCTGGCAGGATTAACCGTTTTTATGCCAGTGTCTTCCACTTTTGGTATGAAGAGGCTTTGAAAGATGAGGAAGAGAGGGCCCAAGCCAGCGGATGTCCTAGTGCTCCTCCAGCAGTTCCTTCCACACCTAGTGAAACTGAGGCAAATTCTGCACTGTGTGGCTCAAGAGAGTAGTCAGTGTTCCAAGTAGTATAGGACTGGATGTCACCAAGGGTTCATAGTGTAAAATACCTTGGTGTTTCTGTTGTGTATAAGAAATTTAGAAAATAAATCTATGTTTTCATGTTCTTTCTCCTTTTCAAATGTTGCTACTAAATGAAAGTTTATCTAGCCTATAATCTAAGTGTACAAATTCATCAGTCAAACTTACTGTTGTTTATCAGTCTTAAGGATAAGAGATTTTTATATTGTGTAAAGCAAATAGAGAAGCTTCCATCTTATTTAGTATGGTGGTTCAAGATAGCACGACACTGCAATATGTTATTTCCTTGAAAATTTGAAAAAGTTAAGCAGTAAAATATGTGTGATCAAGAAATAGAGGAAAAGGAATATTGTCAGTATTTGGTTTCCTCATCCTTTGTACTCTGTGTTTTACAAAGCTATAAGTGACAGTATATGCTTCATTAAATCAAAAATGTAGAATTAAATTCTAATAATTTCAACCTTATGCTCACAGGCTCATTTATTTTCCCAAACACTAATTGAGCCTCTGCTCACAGTAGGCTCCATCCTAGTACTTAGAAAGCTGAGAAAAAGATCTAGCTGGCCACTGACCATAAAATTATAGAGTCGAGAAGCAGCTATCATGTAAAGGAAATGGTGACATGACAGCAGTCAAATGTGAATTCCCTGATGCAAGGTAGTGGTGGGCCTTCGGAAAATGTAAGTCCTTCAGTGGGAAGGAATTATAAGTTGCGTGCATGGCAGGCTGGATGAGGCTATGGTAGTGGTGACCAGGGACCAGGTTCTCTCGTGGTGGGCTGCATAGTTTAAAGACAAAGCCTGGGATGGGGAACTGCCCCTAACATTACAGGCACATTTCACTCTGTTGCACTTTGCTTTATTCTGTTGCACTTTGCTTTATTGTACTTCACAGGTACTGCTTTTTTTTTTCTTCGTTCTTTTTCTTAAATAAATTGAAAGTTTGTGGTAGTCAGCCTTGCTTCCAGCAAGTCTTTCGGCTCCATCTTTCCAACACTGTTTGCTCACGTCATGTCTGTGTCACATTTTGATAGCTCTTGCAATGTTCACACCCTCAGCAGCAAAACTGATGGACTCAGTGAAGGCTCATATAATTGTTAGCATTTGTTTTAGCAAAGAGGTGTTTTTATTTAAGATATCCATATTGTTCTGAGGCATAATGCTACTGCCCACTTAATAGCCTAAAATATAGTATAATCATAAATTTTATGGAAGCACTGGGAAACCAAATAATTCTTGTGACTGCATTGTGATATGGACTTTTCTTTGGGGGTTGAGAACCAAACCTGCAGTATTTTCTGAGTCTGCCTGTGCTTTGGGATTGTGAGTAAATCAGACAGAAATCACATGAAGCTGGCATGGAATGTGTCCTGTGCTCTTGTTTGGGTGCATGTAAACACTGTGCAGGTTAGATGTTTTATTCATGTTACCTCTCTCCACAAGGTTTCTGATAAATCAGGGTGCCACTCCCCTAGGTGGGATGATGCCCAGAAGCTGCTAGACTGGCACACTCTGCGCTCTCTGGGCATAACTGTCAACTTTTAGGTTCTGAATATTTTTTTTAAGTCTACAGTTCATTCTCATTCACTCTCCCATAGCCCATGGCAACCACCACTGTGCTCTCTGCTTTTTTGACTTTGACCGTTTTAGATTCTTCATATAAATGACATCATGCAGTATTTGTCCTTCTGTGTCTGGCTTATTTCACTGTAGCATAATGTCCTCTAGGTTTATCCACGCTGTCATTAACTAGAGAAGTTAGCTTCTTTTTAGGCTGAATGATATTCCATTGTATGTATATTTTACATCTTCTTTATCCCTTCATCTGTCACTGAACACCTAGGCTGCTCCCTTTCTTGGCTATTGTGAGTAGTGCTGCAATGAACATGGAAGTGCAGAGCTCTCTTCAAGGTCCTGATTTCAATTCCTTTGGACAGTAGTGGAACTGCAGAGAATATGATGTGTTATTTTTGCTTTTTGAGGAACCTGGATACTGCTTTCCATAGCGGCTGTACCAATTTACATTTCTACTAGCAGTGTTGAATATGTATAGTTTACTAAGAAAATTGCAAACTGTCTTCCAAAGTGGCTGTACTATTTTGCATCACAACCACCAAGGAATAAGAGTTCTTATTGATTCACATCCTTACCAGCATTTGGTGTTGTCAGTCCTTTGGATGTTGACCATTCTGAAAGGCATGTTATGGTATCTGCTTGTGTATTTTAATTTGCAGTTTCCTAATGGTATACCTAGATAGCATATTGAAAAGCAGAGACATTACTTTGCCAACAAAGGTCTGTCTAGTCAGGGCTATCATTTTTCCAGTGGTCATGTATGGATGTGAGAGTTGGACTGTGAAGAAAGCTGAGTGCTGAAGAATTGATGCTTTTGAACTGTGGTGTTGGAGAAGACTCTTGAGAGTCCCTTGGACTGCAAGGAGATCCAGCCAGTCCATTCTAAAGGAGATCAGCCCTGGGATTTCTCTGGAAGGAATGATACTAAAGCTGAAACTCCAGTACTTTGGCCACCTCATGTAAAGAGTTGACTCATTGGAAAAGACCCTGATGCTGAGAGGGATTGGGGGCAGGAGAAGGGGATGACAGAGGATGAGATGGCTGGATGGCATCAGTCATTTGATGGACGTGAGTCTGAGTGAACTCCGGGAGTTGCTGATGGACAGGGAGGCCTGGCGTGCTGTGATTCATGGGGTCGCAAAGAGTCGGACACGACTGAGCGCCTGAACTGAACTATATATGAGGCTGAGCATCTTTTTATATGCTTGTTTGCTATCTGTGTATCTTCCTTGGTGAGGTATCTGATCATATGTTTTGTCCACTTTTATTAGATGTTAGTTTTCTTCTTATTAAGAGTTCTTTGTATATTTTAGATTAGAGCCTTCATCAGATATGTCTTTTGCAAATATTTCCTCCCAGACTGTGGCTCATCTTCTTGTTCTCTTGGTGTATTTTTACAAAGCAGAAGTCTAAAGGGGATAAAATCTAGCTTATCAATTATTTCTTTCATGGATCCCCATCACTTTTTTCTATGATGATATTTTATTGATTGATTGATTGGTATATGGCACATGGGGTCTCAGTTCCCCACCCAGGGTTTGAACTCACACTACTTGCACCAGAAGCACCATTTTTCTTTAATTTTAACTTTTTTATTTTGTGTTGGAGTTTAGCAAATTAACAATATCGTGACAGGTTCACGTGAATGGTGAAGGGACTCAGCCATCCATATACACGTATCCATTCATTCCCAAACTCCTGTCTCATCAATACTGCCATATGACACATAATTAACCAAATAATTAAGAGTGATAAATAAAGGAGACAAAGAGATAATGCTCAATAACAATATGATCATCTGCTCGTGCAAAATTAAACACCCTCAAGTCATTAAGGCTTACAAGATTAGCTGCCACTATCCCTCTCTGTAGAAAGTATTTATTTAATTAAAATATTTATTTTTATTTTTTGACTGCTTTGGGTCTTAGTTGTGACACTTGAATCTTTTTTGCCATGGGCAGGCTCTTTAGTTGTGGCATGTGAGATTTTTAGTTGTGGCAAATGAACACTTAGTTGTGGCATGTGGGATCCAGGTACCTGACCAGGGATCAAACCCAGACAGGGAGCACAGAGTCTTAACCACTGGATCAACAAGGCAGTCGCAAAATAAAGATTTTAGAACTAACCTAAATCCGATGGCTCAGATGGTAAAGAATGCACCTGTAATGCAGGAGACCTGGATTTGATCCCTGGGTTGGGAACGTGCCCTGGAGGAGGCAACCACTCCAGGTTTCTTGCCTAGAGAACCCACATGGACAGAGGAGCCTATCAGGCTATAGTCCATGGGGTTGTAAAGAGTTGGACATGACTGAGCGAATAAACACACACTTTAAATCTGACTGAAGAGAAGGAATATATCAATTCTTTTTCTCTGACAGCATAACATGTATCTTGAATTCCTTGATTTGTGCTGCATTTTCCTAATCTTATATCATTCTGGGGACATAGACCCATTTTCCCCAAGATTTGCTAGAGGGTAGCTGCTCAAATGTAGGAACATGCATTTCCGAGGAAGCCTTTAATCAAGCGACAGAAGCTAACATAGGAACCTCCATGAAGGAGGACCGAGGAGACAGTCACCCCTGAATATAAGGGTCACCCAAAAACTAAGAAGAATCTCAGATCAGTAGAAAGAGCAGTCTCAGGCTGTGGTAGGTGTAGTGAGGATGATGCCAAGTAAGAGGAGTCCAGCAGGACTCAAGTTGCATCCCCATTCGGAGGCGCCAATGGACTACGATGTAATGAGGATCACTCTGATTTCCAACTTGGAATTCTTAAGGAGACTAGGACCTTGATGTAAGACAAGCAACTTCATAAAGCAGAGAGTGGAGTTACAGGGTTCGTCACGTGTCAATGTGAGGACATGAAAGTGGACTCACAGTAGCACACGCTGCATCAAAGGAGTCCCTGGAAAATCTCTGACACTGTGCTCCCCAGGAACCTCTGGGCACAGATGTTAGATTGATTTCAGTCTGGAAAGGCTCAGCGAGACCTCTGAATATGAGACCTCTGTCTAATATTTTCACAGAGGGAGGGACCTGAATCCAAGGAGAACCTCACGTAATAACGCTGAGTGTTAGAGGGGACCTCTGGAGAGGGAGCTAAACAGAATTCTGTAAATTCTTAGCCCTAAGAGACCCAGAAGAGCTACTTCTGAGTGGTCCCCTCATTCCACCTGTGTGATCCTCCTCTAGCTGAATTGGACCCCAGATCTGCAGAAAGGGGCATCTTGACCATAAGCAGATTAAAGTGAGGACCGTGGGTACTAGTGAGAGGGCCTCCCCCAAAACAGGCTTACAGAATGGCGCCCCTCCTGACAAGCAGAGGTGCTCAGAGCAGTGCCCTGACTCCCCCCACTAGGGACTTTGGTAAGCAAGGGCTTTGTTTGGAGTCTGGAGTACTCAAATTCATAGATGGAGGCGTCCCAAGTTCTGATAGGTTGCACAGGGTCGACTGTGAGACAGGATCCAAGGACGGGTGAATATTGAGCTACCAGCGTTTCCGTAGGTCCTTGCCTCTGCCGTCATCCCTGGGAGACCCCACGTAAGACCGTATGCCCCGCCTCTCCACTTCCGCTTCTGACGCGAGGAGCTCCATCGCTTGCTGTGGCGTCTGTTCTGCAGAGATTGATTGTCCAGAACTCGTCCGGAACCAAGGTGAGGACCTGAATGTAGCTGAAGGGAATTTCCCAACCTTTCTCAGTAATAAAAGTGACCCAGCCCCATCCCACCCCTGCAATACACAGTTTCACTGGCTCTGTCCTGAATTACAGGGCCGAGGAGCCATCTTGTAGTTGCCATGTGGAAGGCCGCAGCGGGTCGGGCGGCTTTGTTTAAAGAGGGCGGCCTCTTTAGGTGAAGGGAGTAGTCTTATTCTCAAAAGGTGAAAAGATGGGGCCGTTGGAGCTCAGAGGGGTATCTCTTTCCAAAGAGATGACCGCACAGAGGCCCCTCCTGCCGCCACTGCTGCAGGGACCTGNAGACTACCCTCTAGGGATCTGGGGAGGCTAGGGCTTTGGGGGCAGGAGGACTCAAGTCCATAGAGCAAGGGTTCCCGGATTCTGATAGATGGTACAGGGAGGACCCTAAGGGATGACCCATGGACAGCTGAACACTGAACAATGGGGTCCTCCCAGAGCCCTGCCCCTGCCATCTTCCCTCAGAGATCCCGCACAGGGCAGCCTTAGCTGGAAGTGGCTCCCCCCACAATCCGTGCTGGTGGTGGGGAGCTCGGACTGCTGTTCAGGGCGTTCCTTTGGAAGAGAGTGGATTCACAGGACTGACCTGCAGGCAAGGTGAGGACCTGAATGTGGAGTCAAGGGACCATTGCCCCTCCTGTAACAAAGTGAAACCCACAAAGTCTCGCCTCTGTGGTTGGCAGGGGACGGTCCTACAATGCTGTTAGGCTTACTTCTTTGGTAAATCTTGATCTAAGAGATTCTTTAAGATCTATGAGATTACTTGATTCTGGAAATTAAGGAAACCTAGGCCCTAACTCCAGTCACTGGGAGAGCTCTGAGCGCTAACGAGGCACTGTCAGGACTGACCTGAAGGCAAGGTGAGGACCTGAATGTGGAGTCAAGGGACCATTGCCCCTCCTGTAACAAAGCGAAACCCACAAAGTCTCGCCTCTGTGGTTGGCAGGGGACGGTCCTACAATGCTGTTAGGCTTACTTCTTTGGTAAATCTTGATCTAAGAGATTCTTTAAGATCTATGAGATTACTTGATTCTGGAAATTAAGGAAACCTAGGCCCTAACTCCAGTCACTGGGAGAGCTCTGAGCGCTAACGAGGCACTGGGTAGTTAAGATGGTGACACAAAGCGGTACTGATGTGCTCAATTCCCAGACTTCTCCCCTGCCAAACTCTAGGAGGTGAAGTTTGTTTAGAGGCTTCTGGACACAGTTTAGGTAAAGGAGGTGTCAGGTCTGATAGATGAAGAAGGGGACTCCGAATGAGGACCGTAGACACACACCTCCCCACCCCCACCCCTCGGCCTTCACACACCTCCCCTGCTAGCAGCTATCTGAGACCCTGAGCATCATGGTGATGGTGACACAAAGCGGTACTGATGTGCTCAATTCCCGGGCTTCTCCCCTGCCGAACTCTAGGAGGTGAAGCTTTGTTTAGAGGCTTGTGGACACAGTTTAGGTAAAGGAGGTGTGTCAGGTCTGATAGATGAAGAAAGGGACTCCGAATGAGGACCGTAGACACACACCTCCCCATCCCCGCCCCTCGGCCTTCACACACCTCCCCTGCTAGCAGCTATCTGAGACCCTGAGCATCATGGCTGGATATGAGTCATCCTCACTTCCGCTCTACAGTTTCCAGGAAGTAAGGACTTAAGTTTCAGGGCCTGGCCTCTGGCCGGTGGAGGGTAGATTCCCAGCGCTGGTCCAGAGTTGAGGTGAAGCCTGAGCTTGGACTGAGGCATGCACCTCTCCGCCCATAAGAAAGAGGGCCGCACCAAGTCTCACTGCTGCTGTAAGCCCTGGGAAGCCCCAGCAGAGCCATCAAATTGAATTTGGCCCNCTCTGTGAGGTCAAAGTCTCAGTCTAAGAAGAATGGCGTCAGTTCAGCAGAGGGAGAATCTCAGGTTGGAGGGTCAGGTCCCAGGACTGGCCAGGACCACGGTGAGGTCCCTGAGTGAAGAAAGAAGTATCACTAGACCCACAAATGAGGAGGCTTTACAGACCCCTGCCCCTATTCCTAACCCCAGAGGCTCCAGGCAGAGTTATAAGGATGACAAGCCTCTTCATTTCTGGCTGGTCTCAGTGAGGGAAGGGCTTTTTCTATCAGGATCAAACCTCAGTTCTGAGGAGGGGGGCATCTTGGCCATCACCACAGTGAAGATGAGGACCATTGGTGCTAATGAGATGGTCTCTCCCACCAAAGAGGAAGGCTCACAGAGTGGCGCTCCCCCTGTCAGGGAGAGATGCTCAGAGACGTGACCTGACTCCCCTCTAGGGATCTGGGGGAGGCTAGGGCTTTGGGGGCAGGAGGACTCAACTCCATAGAGTAAAGGGACTCGGGCTCTGACAGCCGGCATGGTGAGGACCCTAAGGGATGACACAGGGACTGCTGAACACTGAACGATGGAGTCCCCACAAAGCCCCACCCCTGCCATCATCCCTCAGAGACCCCACACAGGGTAGCCGTTGCCAGAATTGGCTCCCCCCAACTCCCGTGCTGGTGGCATGAGCTCTGACTGCTGTTGAGGGTGTTCATTTAAATGAGAGTGGATTCCCAGGACTGACCTGAAGGCAAGGTGAGGACCTGAATGTGGACTCAAGGGACCATTCCCCCTCCTGTAACAAAGCGAAACCCACAACGTCTCACCTCTGTGGTCAGCAGGGGATGGTTCCTACAACACTGTTAGACTGAATTATCAGTAAATCTTGATCTAAGAGACTGTGTAAGATCGAAGAGGTTACTTGATTCTATAATAGAAACCTAGGCCCCAACTCCAGCCATGGGGAGCGGCCTGAGTGCTAACGCAGCACTGGCAGTAAAGAGGGCAACACAAAGCAGCACCCATGTGCTCAATTTCCTGACTTCTCCCCTGCTGAGCTCTAGGAGGTGAAGCTCTGTTTGGAGGCTTGTTGACAGAGTTCAGGTAAGGGAGGAGTGTCAGACTCTAATAGACATGAAGCTGGAGACTCCGAATGAGGACCACAGGACACCCTCCAAGGGCTTTCCCTCGCCCCACCCCACGTGTGTCCCCGTGAGCTCTCTGACACCCTGAGCATCTGGCCAGAAATGAGGCAACCTGACTTCCATTTTACAGTTTCCTTTAAGAAAGGACTTCGATCCAGCAGTCAGGCCTCTGGCTGGCGGAGGGTCGATTCCCAGCGCTGGTCCGGAGTCGAGGTGAAAACTGAATTGGGACTGAGGCATGCGCCGCTCCGCCCATAACAAAGAGGGCCGCACCAAGTCTCACTGCTGCTGTAAGCCCTGGGAAGCCCCAGCAGAGCCATCAAATTGAATTTGGCCCAGGAAGCCTCAGGGATGGGAGGGCTTTGGTCAGGAGTAGCCCCTGCTTGCAGATGGAGGATACCTCGGTCCTGACTGCAGTGATGTGAGCGCCCTAAGTACTGATTTGGGGGCCTTTCCCATTAAGGGGTGGTATCACAAAGCAGAGTGCCTGTGTATCTGGGAGGTTCTGGCGAGGGGATAGTCAGGTATGTAGTACCCTGATTTGCCCCTCCAGGGACTCAGGGAGTTCAGGACTTTGCTCTGAGACTGAACTACCCCGGGTATTGGTGGGAGGAGTCCTGAGTTCTACCCAGACCTGAGCAAGGACTAAGGTGGACACCGACTCTACACTTAAGTTCTCATAAATTTTGGCCCTTTTCCATGTAGAAACCTAGAGTATCTGTGAAGATGAGCAGTCTTCTCACTTCTGTCTGGAGAGTTCAGAGAAGTAAGGGTGTTGGACTAAGTAAATGACCTCAATTATGCCAAGGTAGGAGACCCAGGGCTTCGGAGGAGTCAGGATGAGGACCCTTAAAGAACTGATGATTGCACTCACCCACCAACAGGGGAATCAACAGAGAGTACCTTCTGCACCACCCCCACCCGCCACACAGCACTGAGAAGCCCAGGCATGGAAGTCAGGTGTATGGGAAGCCTCCTTTCTGATGGTATGGGATTGGTGAGAGCTTTGTCTGAGAGGAGGTACACCAGGGCAGCAGACACGGGTGTCCCAGGCTCTACCTAGAGCCAAGGAAAGACCCTGAAAGAGGACGGAAAACCCCAGTAAGCCCAGGACAAGTTCCCTAGAGCTGACTGCTGTGGGTGCCCCCTGCCAGGGACACTGGGCTGAGGCACCTGTTCACTTCTTCAGGTATCACAGGAAGATGAGGACCAGGCTTTGGGGTATAAGCTTAGAGCCGCACAGAAGAGGGGGCCCTGTGCCTGCCAAAAGTTGATGCCATTGTCCTGAATATGAACCGAGAGGACCTTCACCCTCCAGAATGGAGGGGCTGTCCAGAAGGACTAGACTGGCCCACTGCTCCTCAGCCTCAGGAGGCAGCAGGCAGGGCTGGCAGGCTACAGCCTGAGTCTCAATTATTTCAATAGAGTTCTTAAGAGGACAGGGTGATCAGATCAGGAGTCCTCTGGGTTTGTAGAGCAGTGCCCATGTGGAAACCTGCAGAGTGGGCCTTCTTAAAGGCCGAGTGGTACCTCCCTGCCCCAGGCGCTCACACCCTCTCATCTTCTCTCCTCTCTGCCCAGATCACGAGCTGTCCTACCTGCACTCCTGCCTGTTGTCCCTGACCACAGTCACCATGCCTCGGAGTAAGAAGGGTAAGCTCCGCACCTGTGACAAATGCTGCCAGGCTCAGCATGGCACCCAGGATCTGAGGGGTGCTCAGGTCACTTCCGCCACGATGGAAGCAGTCTCCTCTTCCTCCAATCCTGAGCCCGGGGTTGATGCTAAGGGAAAGCCCGGTGCTAGGTCTTGTAACCATCTCAAGTGTCCTCGGGGGGCCCTGGCCACCACCACTGTGCCTGCAAGTGTTTCTCCCACAGGACCATCCAAAAGAGTCCTTGGGAAAACTGGGAAAACACATAATTCCTCTCAGGCCCCTGTCTCCAGTGTGCGGTCTGGAAAACGCTCACTCAACAAGCCGACAAATCTGTTGGTGCATTTCCTGTTACGCATGTATAAGAAGAGAAAGCCATTAGGAAAGCGAATATGCTGAAGATGATTGATAAAAAGTACCATCGATTCCTCAGGATCCTCAAAAGAGCTTCTGACAGCATGGCGGTGTTATTTGGTATTGACGTGAGAAAGACAACACTGCCAAGCATTCTTATGTCCTTGTCAGCAGGATGAATCTCCCCCGCAACGGGATCGTGCACCGTGGCAAGGGTTTTCCCAAGACCGGTCTCCTGATGAATCTCCTGGGTGTGATCTTCATGAAGGGCAACTGCCCCACAGAGGAATACATCTGGGATTTCCTGAGTAAGATGAATATCTATGCTGGGAAGAGGCACTTCATATTTGAGGAGCCCAAGAAGCTCATCTGGAGAAGGCAATGGCACCCCACTACAGTACTCTTGCCTGGAAAATCCCATGGACGGAGGAGCCTGGTAGGCTGCAGTCCATGGGGTCGCAAAGAGTCGGACACGACTGAGAGACTTCACTTTCACTTCTCACTTTCATCCATTGGAGAAGGAAATGGCAACCCCCTCCAGTGTTCTTGCCTGGAGAATACAGGGACGGGGGAGCCTGGTTGGCTACCATCTATGGGGTCGCACAGAGTTGGACATGACTGAAGCGACTTAGCAGCAGCAGCAAGAAGCTCATCACCCAAGATTTGGTACAGCTGAAATATTTGGAGTATCGGCAAGTGCCCGGCAGTGATCCAGCATGCTATGAGTTCCTGTGGGGTCCGAGAGCAAGCGCTGAAACAAGCAAGATGAGAGTCCTGGAGTTCCTGGCCAGGATTAACCGTTTGGATGCCAGTGCCTTCCACTTTTGGTATGAAGAGGCTTTGAAAGATGAGGAAGAGAGGGCCCAAGCCAGCGGATGTCCCAGTGCTCCTCCAGCAGTTCCTTCCACATCTAGTGAAGCCGAGGCAAATTCTGTACTTTGTGGCTCAAGAGTGTAGTCAGTGTTCCAAGTAGTATAGGACTGGACCTCACCGAGGGTTCACAGTGTCAAATACCTGGGTGTTCCTGTTCTGTATGGGGAATTGAGAGATAAACCTGTGTTTTTATGTTCTTGCTACTTTTCAAGTGTTGCTCCTAAATGAAAGCTTATCTAGCATATATGTGCACAAATTCATCAGTCACACTTAACCATTTTTGTTGGTCTTAAGGATAAGAGTTTTTCTGTTGTGTAAAGCAAATGGGGAAGCTTCCATCTTATTTAGTAAGCCAGTGAAAGATAACATGGCATTGCAATCTGTTATTTCCTTGAAAATACAAAAAAGTAGTAAAATATGTGGAATTATAATCTAAGTGTATGAATGACATCAATCACACTTTTATTGGTCTTAAGGATAAGAGTTTTTCTGTTGTGTAAAGCAAATGGGGAAGCTTCCATCTTATTTAGTAGGCCAGTTCAAGACAAAATGGCATTGTAATATGTTATTTCCTTGAAAATATGTTAAGCAGTAAAGTATGTGGGATCAAGAAACATAGGAAAAGTAAGATGGTCGGTATTTGGATTCCTCATGCCTTGTACTCTGTGTTTTACAAAATTATAAACAACAGTATATACTTGGTTAATTCAAAATGTGGAATTAAATTCTAATAATTTCAACCTCATGCTCACAGGCTCTTTATTCCCCAAACATGAACCGAGCCTCTGCTCATAGTAGGCTCCATGCTAGTACTTGGAGAGCTGAGAAAAAGATCTAGCCACTGACCATAAAATTATAGAGTCGAGAGGCAGCTGTCATATAAAGGAAATGGTGACATGACAGCAGTCAAATGTGAATTCCCTGATGCAAGGTAGTGGTGGGCCTTGGGAAAATGTAAGTCCTTCAGTGGGAAGGAATTATAAGTTGCGTGCATGGCGGGCTGGATGAGGCTGCGATAATCGTGACCAGGGACCAGGTTCTCTCGTGGTGGGCCGCAGAGTTTAAAGACAAAGCCTGGGATGGGAAACTGCCCTTAACAGTTACAGGCACACTTCACTCTGTTGCACTCTGCTTTATTGTATTTCACAGGTACTGCTTTTCTTTTCTTTGTTCTTTTTCTTGACCAAATTGAAAGTTTGTGGTAGTCAGCCTTGCTTCCAGCAAGTCTTTCGGCTCCACCTTTCCAACACCGTTTGCTGACTTCATGTCTGTGTCACATTTTGATAGCTCTTGCAATGTTCACACACTCAGCAGCAAAACTGATGGGCTCAGTGAAAGCTCAGATAATGGTTAGCATCTTTTTTCTTTTAGCAAAGAGGGTTTTTAATTTAAGATATCTATATTGTTCTGAGGCATAATGCTACTGCTGCTAAGTCACTTCAGTCGTTCCGACTCTGTGTGACCCCATAGACGGCAGCCCACCAGTCTCCCCTGTCCCTGGGGTTCTCCAGGCAAGAACACTGGAGTGGGTTGCCATTTCCTTCTCCAGTGCATGAAAGTGAAAGGTGAAAGTGAAGTCGCTCAGTCATGTCCGACTTAGCGACCCCATGGACTACAGCCTACCAGGCTCCTCCATCCATGGGATTTTCCAGGCAAGAGCACTGGAGTGGGGTGCCATTGCCTTCTCCAGGCATAATGCTATCACCCACTTAATAGCCTACAGTATAGTGTAAACATAAATTTTATGAAAGCACTGGGAAACCAAAAATTTCTTGTGACTCAATTGTGATATTGAGTGTCCTTCAGGGGTTGGGAACCAAACTTGCAGTATTTTTTGAGTCTGCCTGTGCTTTGGGATTGTGAGTAGATCAGACAGAAATCGCATGAGCCTGGCATGGAATGTATCCTGTAGCTCTTGTTCCAGTGCAGGCAAGCAACGTGCAGATTAGATGTTTTATTCACGTTGCCTTCTATCCACAGAGTTTCTGAGAAATCAAGGTGAGGTCTCCGTGGGGGCTGCAGCCCTAGAGCGCCCGCCGCACATGCACGCAATCTGCCGCCACCCGCACCCCTACCCCAGCCTCGCGCCCCTGCCGCCCTTTGTGGACTACGACTCGGCTGGTGCGGTCGGATGTGCCAGGGCAGCCCTGGGCCCCGGCTGGGAGGCTCCTGACGGAGAGGAGGTGGTCTGCCCGGGCCCAGGACCCCGCGCAAGGCAGCAGCTGGCCGAGAGGTTGCATAGGCCCCGCCCGGCCAGGCCCAGCCGGGCCCTGGACAGAGACAGGGCAGGGCATTGTTCATGCACTGACCGACCTCAGCAGCCCTGGCATGACCTCAGGGAACGGAAACTGCCTCCAGCATCACCAGCACTGCCCCCTAGAATGGTAGGACGCTCCTCCCTGCTGGTGGGGAATCTCAAGAACAAGTATGCACAGGGATTCTTTCCTGAGAAACTTCCACAGCAGGACCTACCACCACCACTGACTCAGAGATGGAGGAGCCATATCTGCAAGAATCCAAAGAGGAGGGTACTCCCCTCAAACTCAAGTGTGAGCCCTGTGGCTGGGTGGACTTCGCCTACAAGTTCAAGCATTACAAGCGCTTCTGTTCCATGGCTTGTGCATAAAGGTACAACGTGGGGTGCAACAAACGAGTGGGGCTTTTCCACTCAGACCGGAGCAAGCTGCAGAAGGCGGGAGCCACGACCTACAACCACCGTCAGGCCAGCAAAGCCAGTCTGCCGACACTTACCAAGAATACCAAGAAGCAGCCAACACCATACCCCTTTCAGTTACCACTGCCCTGCAGCTAACACACAGCCAGGAAGACTCAGCTGTTGCTCAGATAACTCAAGCTATGAGGAACCCTTGTCCCCCATCTCAGCCAGCTTGTCCCCCTCCTGCAGGCAACAAGGGACCTGGAGCTCCCTGACGTGCACATGCAGGACCTGGTGGGCATGGGACACCACTTCCTGCCAAGTGAGCCCGCCAAGTGGAACGTGGACAATGTCTACAAATTCATACACTCTCTGCCAGGCTGCCAGGAAATCGCAGAAGAGTTCTGTACTCCGACAGGCAAGCTCTGCTGCTGCTCAAGGAAGACCACCTGATGAGTGCCATGAACATCAAGCTGGGGCTCTCCCTCAAGATCTATGCACGCATCAGCATGCTCAAGGACTCCTAGGGCTGGCCAGGCGCCAGGGCTCCTCCTCTCTACCCAGCAGAACCGGCAGACACTCCTGGGGGCCCAGAGTAGAGCTGGTCAAGGAAAGGGCCCCTGCTGTGGGGCGTGGCTGGGGAAGAGGTCTCCGGACCTCCTTGGTGGCTCTCAGGGGCCTTTCTTAATGTGGGAGGGGCAGAGAGGTAGGTGGCACAGAAGATGGGGCTTTATGCTTGTAAATATTGATAGCACTGGCTTCCTCCAAAGTCCCACGACTCTAGCCCCGCTTCTCTTCCCCTTTCTGTCCCCCATTTTCCAGGGGGTATGTGGTCGGGCTCCCAACCTGAGTTGGGTCACTTCCCAGGGCAGCCGTCGGACCTGGAGAGAGGCCTCAGAAGACCTCGCCTGCCTTCCTCCTCTTCTTTCTCAGGGCCCAGCTCGCTCTTCCGTTGCCAGCTTCTCCCACTTCAGCCTGTTACTGAAGCTGACAGAAGGGTTCTCCCCCCTCACCCCTGCAGGTGGAGGGNCCAGTGGTGGGGCCCAGAGAACATCCAAGGGCGGAAGAGCTGGAGTGACTGCTGAGGTGAAGAAGGCAGCCTTCGGCCTCAGCTCCCACACTTCTTTGCCTCTGGAACTTGCTGGCAGCAGTGTGAGCTGCCCAAGGAGGAGGCAGGGCAGGAAGGGCCAGGCCAGCCTCTGCCCTGCACGCTGCAGGCTCCAGGTGAAGAGTTGGACTCTCCCTAGGGGAGGGTGGGCGCCCTTCTCAGTTCATTCTATTCCCCACTCACACCCCCCAGGCAGGGTTGGAAATGAAGGACTTTTTAAACCTCTTTTGTTTTTTAAAAAGAAATATGTAAAATCCATTCCCTCTGTGCCTTTCTCCCCTGGGGATGCCTTTCTGTGATCCTGAAGAGCTACTTTGCACCTGCAAGGAGAGGGTGGGTCCCTGGGCTGGTAGGGGGACGACCACCTTAACTGGACAGCATATCCTCCACACTTTGCCACATCATTTGAGGGCACACTCAGCCCCAGTTCAGATCCCACCTGTTTTTCACGGGCATTCCTTGGGAGTGCAAAGGTCCAGGGCCCCTTCAGCTCTGCTGCTGGGGAGACAGGACGCTGTTCGTCAGGAATACCTGGCACACCAGAGGCAGAGCCCAGAGCTCCCCACCCTCACACACGCACCTGTGGTGGGTACGGCTCCATGTCCAACACCGCCCTTGGGGTAACCATGCCTCACTCAACAGCTGAGCATTCTTTGGATGCTGGAATAGCAAACTATTAGGAGAGTCTGCCTCAGGAAGCGATTGCCTGAGCCTCGAATAAAGAAGGGGCCTTCCAAGCACAGGCCACTCATGCACTCAATTAGTCTGTAACAGAGGGCCTAAGGAGATTGATTGGCAGGGACCTTTTAAGAACTAATACCCACTTCTTGATGACAACTGTGGAAAACCTTTAAGATGTAACTACTTCCTGGAGGAAGAGGAGAAACAAACAACTGACTAGTTGACCACCCCCAGGATGGAGCTAGGACTTGGGAAGTCTGGTCTCAGAAGGTCAGGAATGGCTAGCCAGACAGGGGCCAGCATAGGACCTTGGGCTAAGGAGGAGTGGAGAGGGTCCCCCAGGAAGACACTCGTGTTGCCCACCCCACTCCATGGCAGGGGAGGGGGCCACTGTGGCCCGTGCAGCTTGGCGAGTCCATGCTGGACCTCGACTTTCGCTTTCTGGAGGACAAAGCCAGGCCCAGCCAGAGTCTGTCCTTGTGAGGTGGGAGAGGGAGCTGAAAGTCCTGAAAGAGGATAGGGTGGATCTGCAGGGCTGACTGACACAGCTAAACACACTCCTGCTGTCTCTTCACTCTGGGTGGAAGGCTTCAGTCTCAAGGGTGCTTCCTTCAACATGTATTCACTGCTGTTCATGCCTTACACAGAATTTTGCAAAACTTTTGATCGTGACTGATAGTTTGTTCCCCACCCTCATATATGTACTGAGATGTATGTAACTGAAGCAAAACAGAATAATACCTACCCTGATGTATTTAAAAAAAAAAAAAAGAAATCAGGGTGACACTCCCCTGAGGTGGGATGATGCCCAGAAGCTGCTAGAATGGTACACTCTGCCGTCGCTGGGCATAACTGTCAGCTTTTAGGTTGTGAATGCTTTTTAAGTCTACAGTTCCTCCTCATTGACCCTCCCATAGCCCCTGGCAACCACTACTCTACTCTCTGCTTCTTTGACTTAGACCATTTTAGATTCCTCATGTAAAGGACATGCAGTATTTGTCCTTCTGTGTCTGGCTTATTTCACTGTAGCATAATGTCCTCTAGATTTATCCATGCTGTCATGACTAGAGAGGTTAGCTTCTTTTTAAGGTTGAATGATATTCCATTGTATGTATATTTTACTTATTTATCCATTCATCTGTCACTGGACAGGTAGGCAACTTCTCTGTCATGATTATTGTGAGTAGTGCTACAATGAACATGGGAGTGCAGAGCTCTCTTCGAGGTCCTGATTTCAATTCCTTTGGATAGTAGTGGAATTGTGGAAAGTATTATGTGTTATTTTTTATTTTTTGAGGAACCCTTATACTGTTTTCCATACTGGCTGTACCAATTTACATTCCTATCAGCAGTGTCGAATGTGTATAGTTTACTAAGAAACTTGCAAACTGTCTTCCAAAGTGGCTGTACCATTTGCATCACCACCACTGAGGAATGAGAGTTCTTGTTGATTCACATCCTTACCAGCATTTGGTGTTGTCAGTTCTTTGAATGCTGGCCATTCTGAAAGATATGTTGTGGTATCTGCTTTAATTTGCAGTTCCCTAATGGTATATGATGTGGAGCATCTTTTCATATGCTTGTTTGATATCTGTGTTTCTTCCTTGGTGAGGTATCTATTCATATCTTTTGTTCATTTTTTATTAGATGTTAGTTTTCTTATGAATTTTAAGAATTATTTGTATATTTTAGATTAGAACTTTCATCAGATATATCTTTTGCAAATATTTTCTCCCAGACTATGGCCCATCTTGTTCTCTTGATGGTGTATTTTTATAGAGCAGAAGTTTAAAGGGAATGAAATCTAGCCTATCAATTATTTCTTTCATGGATCCCCATCACTCTTTTCTTTGATGATCTTTTATTGATCGATTGATTTGCTGTGTGGCACATGGGATCTTAATTCCCCAACCAGAGTTTGAACTGACACCTCTTGCACTGGAAGCTCAGTTGTGTGTGTGTGTGTGTGTGTGTTGAGGAATAGCAAATTAACAATATTGTGATAGTTTCAGGTGGACAGTGAAGGGACTCAGCCATGGGTATACACATATCCACTCTCCCCCAAACTCCCCTCCCATCAATACTGCCACATAACACATAACCAAAATAATTAAGAGTGATAAATAAAGGAGACAAATAGATAATGCTCAGTAACCATATGATCATCTGCATGTGCAAAGTCAGACACCCTCAAGTGATCAAGGGCTTACAAGATTATCTGGTGCTATCCCTCTATGTAGAAAGTAAATATTTTATTATTGTACTAAAAATATTTTTTTCAATTTTTTTTTGGCTGTGCTAGGTCTTGTTGTGACACTCAGGATCTTTGTTGCCATGTCTGCAGGCTCTTTGGTTGTGGCATGTGAGATTTTTAGTTGTAGCACATGAACTCTTAGTTGTAACATGTGGGATGCAGTTACCTGACCAGGGATCGAACCCAGGCCTCCTGCATTGGGAGCACAGAGTCTTAACCACTCAACCAACAACAGGAGAGTACTGAAAGTAAAGATTTTTAAACTACCCTAAATCTGGTGGCTCAGATGGTAAAGAGTCTGCCTGCAATGCAAGAGACCTGAGTTCAATCACTGGGTTGAGGAGATCCCCTGGAGGAGGGCAACCCACTCCAGTATTCTTGCTTGGAGAATCCCCATGGACACAGGAGCCTGGCAGGCTACAGTCCATGGTGTTGTAAAGTGTCAGATATGACTGAGCAAGTAAGCAGACACCCTAAGTCTGGCTGAAGAGAAGGAATATATCAGCTCTTTTTCTCTGACAGCATAACATCTTTCCTGAATTCCTTGATTTCTGCTGCATGTTCCTAATCTTAGATTACTTTTGAGACCAAGACCTGTTTTTTCCAACATTTACTAGAGGTTAACTGTTTAATGTCTGTAGGAATATGCATTTCCCAGGAAGCCTTTAATCAAGTGACAGATGCTGATATGGGAACCTCCATGAAGGAAGACTGAGGAGACAATCACCCCTGAATATACTGGTCATCCAAAGACTAAGAGGAATGTTAGATCAGTAGAAGGCAGAGACCCCCGGTTGTAGTAGATGAAGTGAGTATGTTGAGCAAAAGGAATCTGAAAGGACTAGAGTTGCACCCCCATTGTCTGTTCTCAGAGGCCCTGATGGACTACGATCACATGAGGATCACCCTGACTTCCCACTTGGAATTCTCAGGAGACTAGGACGTTAACATAAGACAAGCAGCTTCATAAAGCAGAGAGTGGAGATACAGGATTCATCATGTGTCAATGTGAGGACCTGAAGTGGACTCACAGTAGCACACACTATAAAAGGAGGCCCTGGAAAATCACTGATGCGTGGTCCCCAGGAAGCAGTGGGCACAGATGTCAGGTTGATTTCAGTCTGGAAAGTCTCAGCGAGGTGAGGTCTTTGTCTGATAGGATCAGCCTATTTCACAGAGGGATGGACCTAAACCCAAGGAGGACCTCACACGCGATGCTGAGTGTTAGATGGGACCCCTGGAGAGGGAGCCAGAATTCTGTAAATTCTTAGCCCTGAGAGACCTAGAAGAGCTACTTCTTAGTGGTCCCCTCATTCAACCTGTGTGATCTTAGGGAGGACAGGGCCTCCTCTAGCAAAATCAGACCCCAGATCCGCAGAGGGGGGCATCTTGACCATAACCGGACTTAAGGTGAGGACCATCAGTACCAGTGAGAGGGTCTCTCCCCCTACAAGGGAGGCTCACAGAGTGGCATCCCCTCCTGACAAGCAGAGATGCTCAGAGCAGCACCCTGACTCCCGACACTAGGGACTTGGAAAAGGCGAGGTCTTCGTTTGGGAGCTGGAGGACTCGGGTTCATAGGAGGAGCCTCCTGGGCTCTGATACACTGCACAAGGAGGACCCAGGGACAGATGAATATTGAGCTACCAGGTTCCCGTAGCACGCTGCCCCTGCCCCCTGCGCCTGCCCCACCCCTAGGAGACCCCACGTACGAACGTACGAACGTATGAACGTATGGAGTGCCCCTCCTTTTCCGTTTCCGAGGCGAGGCGAGGCGAGGAGCGCGACTGTTAGCTGCGGCGTCTGTTCAGCGGAGACTGTGTACCGGACTCGTCCGGAGCCAAGGTGAGGACCTGAATGTAGCTGAAGTGAATTTCCCAACCCCTCTCTGTAAGAAAAGTGACCCAACCGCATCCCACCCCTGCAATCTTCACTCTAACGCGCCCTGTCCCAAGTTGCGGGCCAAGGAGCCATCTTGTAGTTGCTACATGGAGGGTCAGTGGCAGCTCCGGCGGCTTTGTTTAAAGAGGATTGACTCTTTATGCGTTGGAAGTGGTATTTGCCCTTAACAGGTGAAATGATGGGGCTTTCAGCGCTACAGGGCTATCTCCTTCCAAAGTGGTGGCTGCACAGAAGCCATTCCTGCCACCAGTGCTGCAGTGCCCTGGAGTAGTGGCCTCCAATATTTTTGGCACTGGGGGACCGGTTTCTTGGAAGACAATTTTTACATGGGGTGGGGTGAAGTGTGGGAAGAGGTGTGATATGGTGGACAAAGGAGGGTGGGATGGCTTAAGGGTAGGGTGGGGTAGGCTAAGGGCATGGTTTCAAGATGCTTCAAGTGCATTATATTGTTTACTTTATTTCTGTTATTATTACATCCCCTCCAGCTCAGATCATTAGGCATTAGAATGGGAAGGTTTGGACCCCTACCATAGGGGTCCAAATTACCATAGAGTAATTTAGGCTGAGAGAACCCGTCATTTTTGCATGGTGTGCGGGGGGTGGCGGGCGTTGGGGATGAGGGACTAAGGGACGTTCAGGTAGAGAAAGGCCTTTATATAAAAGGATATGGACCTACAGGGTATTATGTATGCTAAGTGAAATGAGTCAGAGAAAACGAAATGCTATATGATTTCACTTCTGTGAGGTATCTGAAAAACAAAAACAATTGTAGAAGGTTAGGGGTGTGAGAGAGAAGAGAAATAGATGAGAAAGGTTAAGATATAACTACTAGTTACATAATAAAAAGCAATGGGTGTGAAAGGTAAATAAATAAAGACATAGAATGATAGCTAAGGTAACCCCATTAGGCATAGGGAGGAGTCTCAGCCTTAGAAGGAGTCAAGCCAGGACCTTCAGTGCCAGTCAGCAGGCCTGGCATCCAAGGGGATTGCTGCACTAAGGAGCAGCCCCGCTCTCAGATCTGGGCATCCCCAAACAAGGTAGCTGGATATGGAGCCCCCAACATCTCCTCTAGCCACTCAGGGAGGTGAGAGCTTTGCTCTGGGGCATGTAGATTCAGGTCAGCAGAGGGAAGACTCCCAAACTGGAGGCCAGAATCCTGAGTGAGGACTGAGGGAGCCCCTGGCTCCAGAACTGGGGCAGGGGGCGGGGGTCGAAGTCCTGCCCTTGTGATTAGCAGCATAGCCCCAAATCAGTTTTGGCAGGATGTGGCTCACTCTATCAGCTTGGGTCCAGGAAAGGTGAAGACATTTCACAGGGTCTTGGGCTCAGATTGACAAAGGGCAGAGTCCCAGGAAGGATGCGGAGTCGAGGGGAAGATCCATACACGGTAGAGAGAGCCACATCTGATGCGGCCTCTGCTGTCAGCCCCGGGGGTCCCAGGGCAGAGCTGGCTAGCTCTGGTGCCCCTGACTTCTGCCTGTGGGGTCCAAGGGAGATGAGGGCCTTGGTTTCAGATCCGGCTGCCCAGGTCAGCAGAAAATGAGGAGTCCCAGACCATGACATGTTGAGGCACCAGTTCTGTGTGAGGAAGGAGACAACTGGCTCCCCAGAACAGAGGAGCCCACACAGAGTGCCACCTCTGCTGTCGCCCTGGGCAGCCAGGTTAGAGCTCTCAGGCTGAGGGGCCCTCTCATTTCCTCCAAGGATGGTCTCAGGGACATTGGGGTTTCAGTGTGATGGGTGAGGCCTCATTCAACATAGGGAGGAAGCCCGGTTCCTAAAAGGAGTCACAGTGGTAACACTGAATGAACATGCGAGGACCCCACCCAGAAGGAAGTGAACCACATAGTCACAGCACTCCTCTCAGACCTGGGAGACCCAGGCATGGGGACCAGGTGACCCCCACTTGCTTCTGCTTAGAGCCTTGCAGGGAGGTGAGGAACCTCGTTGATGGGGGTATGGGTTCAGGTCTGCCACTGGAGCATTTGCAGCTAGTACCAGGAGCCCAGAAGAGGACCTAAGAATTGAGGGGACCATCCACCTACCCCACAACAACAGAGGGCAGTGCAGAATCTCTTCCTGACTGTCCACATCAGGAGTCCACACACAGCTGTAGCTAGAGATTGGGAAAATGTTGCTGCTTTCTCGTGGGTCTCAGGGAGATGGGGGCCTTAGTAGGAGGGGAGAGATCTCAAATCGAGACAGAGATTTCCTGGTCTTGCCAGGAGTCACAGAGCACGGTAAGGACCCAGAGAGATGACTTAGATGAGCACCTACCCAATGCAGTGGGGGCCCGCAAAGTCCCAGCCCCTGTCATCCCTGGGACACCTCAGGCTGTGGTCGCCAGATGTCACCCCTCACTTCCAGCTCCAGGATCTCAGGGAGATGTGGGCCTTGATCTGAGGCCGGAAGACTCAGGGTATACTAAGGGAGGAGCATAGATCACACCTAAGTGAGGACGAAAGGGGCCAGTGATGACAGTGGAGTCCCAGAGAGTCCAGCCCCCGCTGCCATCCCAAGAAGGTCAGGGACAGGGGTGACTGGAGGTGGCTCACACTTTCTTTCACCAGTGTGCTCAGGTCAGCAGAGTGAGAATTTCTAACATTTGCCAGGACTCATGGAGAAGATGCTGAGGACTGTGGGAAACTCCCAGAATTCCTCTCACTGTCACTCCTTGGTGCCCCCAGGCATACATGGCAGGCAGAAGTGTGCCTCACTCACAGCTAACAGGGAAGTGAGCACCTTAATCTAATGGGTCAGCAGAGGAAGGGATCTTAGACTCTTCCCCTGAGTAAAATCTGGGGACCTTGCATGAGTAGCACCCATTATAGGGCCTCAACCTCTTGCTGCAGCTCTTCAGGCCCCAGAGACCATGGGTGGTAGGGCCAGGTAAGGCCACCCTGGCTTCCCCCATTCGATCTCAGGGAGGTGTTGGCCTTGCTGTGAGGAAAGGTCCTCAAGCCAGGAGAGAAAGGAGCCCCCAGATCCTCCCAGGAGTCAAAGTGGGGGCTGCGAATGAGGACTGAAGGTAGCACGCTCCCCCTTCCAGCTAATCAAACGAACACTAGAGTCTTGCCTGATCCTCCTCATTTCTTTGTGTCATTTCTAAGGGAGATAAGGTTCTTCACCTGAAGGGGCGGCACCAGAGGCAGGACGGAGGGGCCCACATCCTTGGTGTTGACAAGATGAGGACCCTGAATGGTGGAGAACCGAGTTCAGGACAGAGCAGGCCCCAGAACTGCCAGTGCCATCCACGCCAGTGTCCATGACTCAGTTCCTTCTCATGGGTCCCAGGGAGCTTTGAGGCATCACCTTTCAAGTGGCACATGGCAGGGGTCCCGGCCCCACTAAGAGCTGATGTGACAGTTGTGTGTGTGAAGGAAGGGACCCAGAGAGGGCCCGGCTGCCAGGATCTGCTGTCACTGGAGGCAGCCACAGGCAGGCTGTAGCATGAGGCTGGCGCACACTCACTTCTTACACCGGGTTCTCAGGGGATAGGCTGACCCACAAGAGGCCAGCAGTTCCTGGAGCAGGGCTCTCAAGGAAACGGGCAGAGCAACCTTCCCTCCATGCTGAAGGAGCTCATCCACTCATCTTCCCTTCTCTAGGTGCCAGTATCACCTACTTGCCTGCCTGCTCCCCTGCCCGCTGTGCCTGCTGATAGTCATGCCTCGGGGGCAGAAGAGCAAGCGCCGTGCACGTGAGAAACGCCACCAGGCACGCATGGAGCCCAAGGATCTCGGGGATGCCCAGGCTGCTGCTTCCCCCACCCCTACTTCTGGGAGTACGCCCCCGGGCTCCCCCACTGCTGATGCAGGCCAGAAGCCTCAGGGAGCTGCAGCCACTAGCTCTCCTGTTGCAGGGGCTTCACGCCCAAGATCTAAAGCACGTGGCAGGCGCCAAGTTAAGGAACGTAAAAATTCTTCCCAGGCTTCAACCTCTGATACGACCGCTCCTCCAGATCTTCTGAGCAAGAAGGCAGGAGTGTTGATGCACTTCATGCTAGAGAAGTTTAAGATGAAAGAGCCCATTAGGAAGATAGATATGCTGAAGATTGTCCGCAAAATGTTCAAGGCACAGTTCCCTGAAATCCTCAAGAAAGCCACTGATCGCATGGAGCTGCTGTTTGGCCTTGAATTGAAGGAAGTCAAGCCGAATGGTTACTCCTATACCCTGGTCAGCAAGGAGGGCCTTGCCGAAGATGGGGTGCTGGGCAGTACCTTGGAGGTGCCAAAGAATGGACTTCTGATGCCTCTGCTGGGTGTGATCTTCCTGAATGGAATTGTGCCTCTGAGGCAGAGATCTGGGAGTTTCTGAATATTCTGGGCATCTATGATGGAAAGACACACACAATCTTTGGGGAGCCCAGGAAGTTCATCACTGAAGAGTTGGTGCAGGAGAAGTACCTGGTGTATCGTCAGATTCCTGACAGCGATCCCCTGAGCTATGAGTTTCTGTGGGGCCCAAGAGCCCATGCTGAAACCAGCAAGATGAAGGTGCTGGAGTTTGTGGCCAAGATCAATAGTACCGACCCCAGTGCTTTCCCATTCCATTATGAGGAGGCTTTGAGAGATGAGGAAGAGAGAGCCAAAGCCAGATCTGCAGGCAAGGCTCGTGCTGCTGCCAAGGCCACTGCCCACTCCAAGGTCCCACCCAGCGATCCATCCAGCCCCCAATGAGGTCTCAGGCATCTTCTTCACTTTGACCAATACTGCCAACCTTTTTCGTAGTGAGAAGATAAAGTGTGGCTGGAAAGGTCATGATATACTTCTTTTTTGTGCTCCTGTTTTACCCTGTTACCTTTCAAATGTTTCTTTTCCTATAATGTTTGTTTAGATTCAGAATCCAAGTTTACGAATGACATGGATCACAGTTTTGTTGTTATCGGTCAGATCTAAGAGTAAGAGTTTTGGCACTGTGTAGTGTAATTCAAAAAATCCCTGCATCTTTTTGGGATCCAGAACAAGATAACATAGCTTTGGAATAGGAATTTTCTTGGAAATGTGAAAAGAATTCTGTGGTTTTAAAACAGATGAAAACGAAGTAAGCTGTAGTCAAGTTTTGATTTATGTTATTCACCTTTGTCTTTCTCTTTATAACATTCAGTAGTACCCTTAGCGATACACTTAGATGTTGTTAGCTTATTCAAGAATGCCAATAAAAATAAACAATAAGAAACTACATTCCTTGCTTGGTGGCTCCTTTATTCCCATCTTTACTTGAGCATCTGCTCTTCAGAAGCTTCTGTGCTGGTGGGGTTGATGCAAAGATAAAGGAGACCCTGCACCTGCCTGTAGATGTCTGAGTATATGAGCAGTGATTCCATAAGGAAGGTGGTGTGATGATCTAAGACAAGTGACAACAAGCAGGGAGGATGCTGGGGAGGGAGTTGGGATGAGAGCAGTGAGGTATAAATCCTCTCAGCCTTTATTCTCTTAAACCAAAACTTTGAGGTTTGGTATTTTGGCCAAGGTCGATAGTAACATCCCCAGTGCCTTCCCACCCCATTATGAAGAGGCTCTGAGAGATGATGACGAGAGAGCCCGAGCTGCAGTCAGGGTTTGTAGTCCTGCCAAGGCCAGTGTGTGCTCCAAAGTCACGTCTAGCAGTCCCTCCAGCCCCTAGTGAGGTCTGAGGCAACTATTTCACTGCGTTTGACCAACACTCTTAACCTTTTAAGTTGTGAGAGGCTGAGGTGGGCTGGAAAGCTAGTCATAATATCCATCTTCTTTGCGTTCCTGTTCCTTCTCGGGAGGTCAGTTTAAGTTGGCTGCATGGTGGGCTGGATGAACCTGTGATAATGGTGAGCCAGGCCCAGATCCCCGGCTGGTGGGCCTCAGATTTGGGAGGCTGAGACTGAAATGAGAAGCTCCTCTGAACAGTCACCGTGAGACTGTGAGTCAACCAGAGAGAATCTCCGCCTGGGGGAAACAACAGAAGGTGTCCAGTGCTCCTGCCCCGGTGCAAGTGAACACAGTCCACAAACCAGGTGTTTGATGCATATTGTCTCCTTTGTGATGGGATGTTGAGACGTCACTGTGCTGGCACTCGGGGCCCTGTATGGAAGGAGCCCCAGCACACTCCAAACATGAGGGTATCTTGAGTGTAATCTAGTAGACCTCCTGAGCGGGCCTGGATTTTAGTGGTGGTGAAATACACGAAAATCAGGGTGTTCTGTCGGCAGGGCTTTGGGAGGCAGGGGAATTACTGGTCCTTGACACAAATTCTATAAGGTTTTGCGTTGTATCCTGGTAAAACACTTGCCTCTAAATTCAATAACATATTCTCTGACAGAGAAAATTTACTTAGGGTTACTTGTTTAGTGCTAAGTTGTGTCTGACTCTGTGTCACCCCGTGGTCTGTAGTCCACTAAGCTCCTGTGTCCATGGAACTTTCCAGGCAAGAATCCTAGAGTGGGTTGCCATTTCCTTCTCCAGGGAATCTTCACAACACAGAGATTGAACCCACATCTCCTGCTTGGCAGCCGGATTCTTTACCACTGAGCCACCTAGGGAAGCCCAATGATTACTTGCTAAGCAGCAGTTTGATTGACTCAGCTTTCTTTGTTTAGAAGACTGCATAGTCTCTAGCTTTTGCTGGATAAAGAAAAATTTGCATAGATGAGGGTAGTTTCTTATGCAATAAAAATCATCATCATCATAACTACCAGGCATGAAATACCTAAACATTGCCAGCCGCAGTGCCACGTGCTTTATATGTTACATATGTTCGGATACTTCTGTAAGACAAGGCTTATCAAACTCACACAGGACACAAAGAACTTGCACTATTCTCCAGGCTGATAAAGTGACAGAACTGAGTGTGGAAGCTGGTCTGAATTGCTCTAGAGTCCATACTGTTTCAGTCCTCCCAGTCTGAGGCTGACTTTGTGTCTATTCATTTCTTTTCACACTGTTCCCACGGTGTCTCTCAGGCAAAGGAAAGAGGAACTTGTAGCCAGAGTACTAAAAGCAGCCTGAAGGTGAAAATGAGAATGAAACCCCATTTAGGGGTTGTCTGGGGGCTTGCTTCCCTGGGATCCTCCTGCCCCTCACCCCAGGGATCTTGGAGAGCTGACTGCCTGGGTCCCAGCACGGGTGTCCAGTTCCAGCCTGTTCCCAGTGACAGCGCCCTTCCCTGGGTCTTCCCTGGTGAGCCCTGTGTCCTTGTCTCCAGACTGGAACCTGACTTCCAGCCAGCTGTTCTCTGTATCCTCCTCTGAATGGTGGGCTCTGCTCGCAGAGGAACGGACTACTCAGATGCCCCACCCTGCCTGACTCAGAGCATCCCTGCAGGTTCCTCTCTGAAGTTTCCTCACCCAAGACACCGGGACCACAGCTGCCCTTCCCCATGAGGGGTCACTTCCGGCAAGGAGGTTCAGACACCTTCTCATCTCCACTGGCTGCCCCAACCACGTTATCAGTGTTTTCCAATCTGCTGGTGACTAGGGTCTGATTTAGCACAGAAACTACTGGTTGTTGGGCTTCCCCAGTGGCCCACCTGAAAGTGCATCTATTATTACATCACTATTTTTTTTTTAGACCCGAGTGGCTCAGATAGTAAAGAATCCACCTGCAATGCAGGAGACCCTGGTTCAATCCCTGGGTTGGGAAGATTCCCTGGAGAAGGAAATGGCAACCCACTGCAGTATCCTTGCCTGGAAATTTCCACAGACAGAGGAGCCTGGCGTGACCCAGTCCATGGGGTTGCAAAGAGTCAGACACAAGTGAGTGACTAACTCTAACATTTACTAATGGTGTGATCCTGGGTAACCTCCATAACCCCTTTGTGCCTCTTACCTGTAAAATTTCCATGAATAATACATAACTATAAGATATTTTGAGAATTGCATGTAAGGTACTCAGTGTCAGTTCAGTTCAGTTCAGTCGCTCAGTCGTGTCTGACTCTTTGCGACCCCATGAATTGCAGCATGCCAGGCCTCCCCATCCATCACCAATTCCCAGAGTTCACTCAGACTCACGTCCATCGAGTCATTGATGCCATCCAGCCATCTCATCCTCGGTTGTCCCTTTCTCCTCCTGCCCCCAATCCCTCCCAGCATCAGAGTCTTTTCCAATGAGTCAACTCTTCGCGTGAGGTGGCCAGAGTACTGGAGTTTCAGCTTTAGCATCATTCCTTCCAAAGAAATCCCAGGGCTGATCTCCTTCAGAATGGACTGGTTGGTGCCCATGAATTCATAAACATTTTATGTATGTGTTAAGTATTATTTTATTATCAAAACATTCTGTTGAGATTTCATTTTTCATTTTGAAGAATTAATTGTCATTTAATACAGCAAGAATGTGAGTCATTGATGCCATCCAGCCATCTCATCCTCGGTTGTCCCTTTCTCCTCCTGCCCCCAATCCCTCCCAGCATCAGAGTCTTTTCCAATGAGTCAACTCTTCGCGTGAGGTGGCCAGAGTACTGGAGTTTCAGCTTTAGCATCATTCCTTCCAAAGAAATCCCAGGGCTGATCTCCTTCAGAATGGACTGGTTGGTGCCCATGAATTCATAAACATTTTATGTATGTGTTAAGTATTATTTTATTATCAAAACATTCTGTTGAGATTTCATTTTTCATTTTGAAGAATTAATTGTCATTTAATACAGCAAGAATGTGGGCCCTATAGATAACCTTAACACTTAAAAATTAAAATGTAGAAATAATAACCTTCTGAGAGGGACTGTGTCACATTGGTAGTCCCTAAAGCACTATAGGATGATTAATATTAATTAAGTCAATAAAAAGTGTTAATGTTTAAATATTAGCCATGGTTATCAGAAAACTTTATTAGCGTTAACACTTCATTCCCCATTTGTATAGGATGTGCTCAAATGCTCAGTCATGTCCAACTCTTTGCAACCCCATGAATTGTAGCCCTCCAGGCTTCTCTGTCTGTGGGATTCCCCAGGCAAGAATACTGGAGTGGAGTGCCGTTTCCTCTTCCAGGAGATCTTCCTGACCCAGGGATCAAACAAATCCATGTCTCTTATGTCTCCTGCACCAACAGGTGGATTCTTTACCACTGGTGCCACCTGAGAAGCACCTTGTATAGGATAAATTAGGTAATTAAACAGATTTTATTTTGTGTCATTAGTAAATAAGCTGTGATGGACTGAGGAACTCAGCTTTGACTACATCTTGGACTAAGTGAAATTTAAGGATTGTTTGGTATCAAAAAGTAAAAGTTACTCAGTTGTGTCCCACTCTTTGTGAAATTCTCCAGGCCAGAATACTGGAATGGGTAGCCTTTCCCTTCTCCAGTGGATCTTCCCAACCCAGGGATTGAACCCAGGTCTCCCACATTGCAGGTGGATTCTTTACCAGCTGAGCTACAAGGGAAGCCCAAGAACACTGGAGCGGGTAGCCTATCCCTTCTCCAGCAGATCTTCCCAACTCAGGAATCGAACTGGGGTATCCTGCATTGTGGGCAGATTCTTTGCCAACTGAGCTATCAGGGAAGCCCTTGGTATCAAAACATATCTCTTAATATAATTTTTATAAATTTGAGAAGAAAAGAGTTGTGATGACCTCTTTCGAGAGTAACATGTGGAAGAAGGACTGGAATACACTGGAAATGCTGCATAACCATAGCATTGTTTTCATGTATGCTTTATAGTTTTTAAATGATTTTTTAAAATAATTACTTATTTACTTTATGTATTTATTTGAATGCACTTCTTACTTGTAGCATGCAGGATCTAGTTCCCTGACGAGGAATTGAACCCGGGCCCTCTGCATTGGGAGCACTGAGTCTTAGCCACTGGACCACCAGAGAAATTCCTTTAAGTGGTTTTTTAACTCAATTTTTTCTAGCTGGAACATTTTATGTCATAATAACTAGCCTCATAACAAATTAAATTTTATTTATACAAATATTTAGAATTTATGATTAGATGTGTGCACTTGAACCAAATGGACTTACTCTATTTGACATCAATAAATAGTTTTGGAATTTGGTACTTTTGGATATGCATTATCTTTTTTCAAGTATTGGGTTGGCCAAAAATTTCATTCAGGTTTTTCCATAATTGTATAATTATATTGTAACTGTGTGGGAAAACCTGAATTGAGTATTTTTGGCCAACCCAGTATAATGTATATCTGGCACAGCTTCCTGTTTGACTCTATTGTTGTATGTTATGTAAAATGACATTTAGTTTGCTTCCCATTGATTAGAATCAATGACATAAGTCATAATTATGTCCTGAAATCATATGTATTTCTAGTCTGCCCATATTGTAGGTTAAATAGGCAATGAGAACTAGCCTAGAAAGGTAAATATCCTCTATCATTTCTTTCCACTTGAGAAAGGGCACCCAGAACTCTAAAATCAACTTCATAACTATATACATAAAAACAAAATAAAAGTTGTTTGTAAATTGTGGTCTCTCGTACTAAGGGGAGATATTAAGATCACCCTTTTTGAAAAATATAGAGAACTAAGGCAAGGATAATTCAATCAGAATTTATAACATCACTTCAAGATATCAAGCCAGACTACAAGAATAGTACACTGTAATGTATATATGTGTTGTGATGCAATTCCAATTTAAGTTAATTGTACATTTTATTGATCTGATGAGTGCATTTGTTAGCTAAAGCCAAAGAAAATGCAGATTTTCTGTTCGACAGTTATGACTGAGATACCCCCTAAATTGTTTGGATTTACTGGGTTAATAATTCCACATTTGGGAAACTGTGGGAAGATCTCTTTTTAGAACACTGATGCATATGAAACTGTTGTGACTATTCTCTCCTTGTAAAATATTCTACAGCCTTGGCTTCTGCATTAGTCAAGATAAGCTAGATTATGTTGTTGTTCAATCATAAGTCATGTCTGACTCTTCGTAACCCCATGGACTGCAGCATGCCAGGCTTCCCAGTCCTTCACTATCTCCTGGAGTTTGCTCAAACTCGTGTCCATTGAGTCAGTGATGCTATCTAATCATTTTGTCATCTGTTACCCGCTTCTCCTCCTTCTCTCAATCTTTCCCAGAATCAGTATCTTTTCCAATGAGTCGACTCTTTGCATTAGTTGTCCAAAGTATTGTAGCTTCAGCTTTTTTATTGAAGAAGCGAAAGGCAAACCACTTCAGTATTCTTGCCTCAAGAACCCCATGGACAGTATTAAAAGGTTATGTTGGAGTGTCAAATTAGTCCTGAAATCTCAGTGTTTTACAACAAAGCTTTCTTTCCCAACAACCCATTTTCAATGGGCATGGGGTAGGGAGGAGCATTTGGAGATTTTCTCCGAGACTTCCCTGTTCATTGAGGCAGAGGAGAGTGGACAGGGAGTCTTTAAAGGGCTTTTCTCTGACTCAGCAAAACCCATCACTTCTTCCATTTCATTGGCTAAGTTCAGTTCAGTTCAGTCGTGCAGTCGTGTCCGACTCTTTGCGACCCCATGAATCGCAGTACGCCAGGCCTCCCTGTCCATCACCAACTCCCAGANCTGGAATGCAAAAGTAGGAAGTCAAGAAATACCTGGAGTAACAGGCAAATTTGGCCTTGGAATGCGGAATGAAGCAGGCGAAAGATTCTTTTTCATTGGCTAAAGCTAGCCATATATCCTTGGTTAACAAGGGGTCTGAAAATTGTGGCTTTCCATGTACCTAAGAAGAAAGAGTATAGGATTGGGTTTGGTGAACATAGCATTGTCTCTGCTACAGTTTTTAAGACAGTGACCTATCCTGCCTCTTCTACCTCTCAATCTATTGTTTTCTCCAACTCCTCAGTGGACTTATCCTTTTCCATGTCACCTCTTGGGAAACTAGTGTTCCCCAAGTTACCATATCTAGTCCACTATTTTTTTTCTCCCTACAACTATCCCCAGGTAACTTCCTCCGTTCCTCCAGTTCTATAAACTATCTGCTACTAACTTCCAGATCTATTATCCCAAGTTCTGACCTACCCACAAAGCCTGAAACAGAAATCCAGCTCTGATTGATTCAAGGGTACTTCCAACTCAATGTGAAAAAGTATAAACACATGATTGTTTTCCAAACCTCATTCCTCTTCTTGTTTCCTTTGTCCCAGTTAGTGGCAGCACCATATTTCCAAGTCTAGATTCCTCCCTATCATTCCCACCTTTTAATTTTGTATGCCATTTAGCTAGGCTAGGGTGCTCAGTTGTTTAGTCAAGTATCAGTCTAGATATCCACTGTGAAGATCTTTCATACATGTGACTGATTAATAGTTAAATCTGTAGGCAGATTACCATCCATAATGACTGGGCCCCATGCAATCAGTTGGCTCCAAGAACAAGAACTGAGTTTCCTGAAGGAATTTATAAAAATTATACATGTGTGTATATATATATATACACACACACACATGTATAATTGTGTTTATATATAATTGTGTATATATATATATATGTATGTATAATTGACTATACACACACACGTGTGTATGTCTGTGCATGTGTGTGTATAGTCTATTGGTCTATTTCTTTGGAGAACCCTAACTAATGTACACCATCAGTTCAGTTCAGTCACTCAATCATGTCTGACTTTTTGCGACCCCATGGACTGCAGCATGCCAGGCTTCCCTGTCCATCACCAACTCCTGGAGCCTACTCAAACTCATGTCCATCACGTTGGTGATGCCACCCAACCATCTCATCCTCTGCCATCCCCTTCTCTTCCTGCCTTCAGTCTTTCCCAGCATCAGGGTCTTTTCCAATGTACCACTGTACACAAATGGAAAAGTCCCACCAAATATGCTTCCTAAATATTTCTTCATCCTGTCCATCCCTATTGCCAATGCTCTTATTTGGAGCTCTTGCCATTTCCATCCTAATTAACTGAGCTAACAACTCTGATATTAACCAGCAACAGTATCTTGAAATTATTCATTATTTTCATGGTAGTCATAGTTTCTTTGTCCCCTCATTTATTGTTTAGCTTTATGTTTCTCACAGTTATATCCATTCCTTCCTGTTTGCTGCTTCTAAGTAATCAGCAAATATTTTTTAGATATCTAGTTTTTTTTTAAGAAGCATATTGAGTTAAAATCAAGAGTTTTCTTGTGAATGACTTGAATGGTTGTCCTGTGAGTTGAGTGCATTTGTTTCAATACAGGCTGCTCAAAAGCCATGCCTAATTACCTGCCCTACTGAGACATTCCAGCTGGAATGTTTGAGATGCTGTTATGTTTACTCTTGATCACACCACGAAATTTTTAAAGTTTGTCTTTGACCAGAAAGCTGAGTTACCTTAAATCGGTAGTCTACAACTCCTTCATTTTTACTTCTCAACACATCTGTCGGTCTTTCTTACTTCTCTACTGAAAACACCTTTCACTATCATCACTAGGTATCTCGTGGGTAATAAATTCATCAGGCACTTTAAAATATAGTGTTTAGTTTTTCAGCTTTATTAAAGTATGATTGACACATAGGAATTGTATATATTTAAGATGTATAATGATGTTTTGATATAGTATAGACTGTGAAATAATCACAATAAATCTAATTAACATATCTATCACCTCACTAGTTACCATTTTCTATTTTTAATACAAGTGTTATGTGTCCACTACAGTACAGTCGACATTTTTTAAAAGTTTGATACAGATACTGAACTATCACCTATAATTCATCCCCTAAAGATAACAATGAACAGTTCACTTGAATCATTGTTAATAATATGATGCATTTTCTTTCAGAAATACATACATTTATGACAATAATATATATTACAGAATTGTAATAAAGTGCCATAAAGCAGATAGGTATCTTTCTTTTTTAAAAGTAATACTTTTAAAATCATAATAATACATATATTACCATGTATTATTTTTCTAATATCAATGAATACTCTGTACATTGAATTATGCATTTTATAGATAACTTTATGAGTGCAGCTATTTCTCTACCTTAATCAAAATTCTTACATCTATGAGAACCTTTTTATTTATATGTCTATTATTACACTAATAAAGTACTGTTTTAATGATTAAATATTTAAAATACATTTCAAAATGCAGTAGGTAAAGTTCCTTCTAAATGCCCTTCTTTTCAATGTTTTTCAGCTATTTGCTAATTTTATTCTTTCAGGTGGCTTTTAAAATTGCTTTGTCAAATTCCAAGTGAAAATTCAGTTGGATTTAGAGTGGGTTTAAGTTAATCTTACATACTTGAAAAATAGCTTCTTTATGCTATTTAAAAGTGTTTTTAACTCCAAGCACATTTTGAGATTTATCCTACTTTAGAGCATTTGACATGGTTGGCTACTTGTCTGTGCCTGAAATATTCTTCCAGGTTGCTTTTGGAATTTTATTCATCATCAGTTTTATTCTCATCTTTTTGGATCTTTCTTCTCATCTTCTTGTGGTCTTCCATTTTGGAATCTCATCCTTAAGCATTAATGTCTTTATCTCTCCTCTGTTTTCATCATATAAACACTCCTGGAAGATCTCATTCTTTCCTATGGCTTCAGCCACTGTCTGAATGTTAATATCTCTTAACTCAAAATTTCCAGACTTTCTAGACTTCATGTCCTGTCAACTAGCCCTGAATACTGGGACCTTGGCTGCTTAAATGCCTTGCATAATTACCTCCTCGACTGAGATGTTCTAGGTAGAATCCTATAAGACATATTGACTTAGGTGTCTGTCAGATATTTAAAATGAAATCTGTCCCCAAGTCTAGACTCACAGTCTTATCTTCACCAACCAGTTCTTCCTCTTCTCTTTTCTTTTACTTATGAGAATCCCACCACCACACTATGTTACCCATTCCAGAAAGCTGGCAATCACCAGTAAGTCCATCTCCTTCAGACTTTTAGTCTTTCACTGAGATCTAACATATCTATAAATATAGATGTCTTAGTAATCTACCACCAAACTAATGCTGCACAGTAAACCACCCCAAAATGTATTGGCATCCAACAATAAACATATTCTTGGAAGCACAGGTCTATGGGGTTTGGAGACAACTCTGCTTCAGGCTGGGGTCTGCAGATTTGATTGAGGTATTCCCCTATGTGTTCATTCTGAGGTCCAGGATGAAGGGACAGCAACACCCCACAGGTAGTTTTTCTCATGGCAGATCACTGGAGCCCGGGAGGCTCCAAGCCAAAAACAGCAAGTATTGCATTGGCAAAAAGTTCATTTGGGTTTTTCATAATATCTTACAGAAAAACCTGAACAAACTTTTTGGCCAGTCCAATCTATATCAAGGCTCTG
>SJXQ01011670.1:176475-223573 GCA_006408695.1 Aepyceros melampus
TCAAGGCTCTGCTCACATAATATCCACTGATATTATATTGGCCAAAGCAAGTCACATGCCAACCCTAATATCAAAGTGGCACCTAAGTACCCAGTGCCCAACACAAAGCCATAGGATGGATGTATATATGTAGTTATTTGGGGGAAGTAGAGAATTAAGGGCTTCCCAGATGGCTCAGTGGTAAACAATATGCCTGCCAAGCAGAAGACGCAAGTTGGATCCCTGGGTTGGGAAGATCCCCTGGAGATGGAAATAGCAATCTACTCCAGTATTCTTGCCTGGAGAATTTCATGGACAGAGGAGCCTGGCGGGCTACCGTCCATGGGGTTGCTGAAGAGTTGGACATGACTTAGTGACTAAACAACAACAAAAGAATTGAGATCAATTATTCAACCTACTACAACCTGATAATATTGGCCAAATTCATCCCATCCTCCACATTCCACTGCTAATGCCTTAATTTGCATCTCTTAATTTCTCCCCCACGTTAGTGAATACCTTCAACAGTTATCTATGATTCCATCTTTGTCTCCATTCAATGCGTGTTTCAGACACACATCAGAATCATCTTTATACAGCACAAGTTAGATTGTGACTCTAATGCTTAAAATCACTGTGAATCAGGACAATGTATATGTTCCTTTGCATGTCATGTAAGACCGCTGTTCTCCTGGCCCTAGGCTAGGCTCCTTTCCACAACTCTGAACCCACACACCATCTGGTTATAATGAACTACTTACCATTCACTAAAAAAATTTGAGAGAGAATTCTGCACTTGGAAGATCATACTGCCAGTGGCCCAAAATGTCTGACATAAAATTGATGCTAAAAATAAATGTTTGATAAAATAATAATTGTAAAAGGCAATGTCCTGACAACATCATTTTCTCACTTACTAGACTTTGATAGCCTAATTAAGTAACAAACTGACCAACTTGGCCTCTGAGCTCTTTCTGAAACTCTGACAAAATAGCATTTTTTCTTTTGTGGCCTTTGCTGTCTGTATGTCACATCTCTTCTCATTAGTTATCTTAATTCTAATATCTTTCATCATTTATATTCAGCTTATTATCCTGAAAATCTCATCTCAGATGACCTGTTAAATTAGAACAAATTCAAAGGGAATGAAAATGGATGTTTCTGTCATCATGTAGTAATGAACATACATACTTTGGGGGAGTAAGGGTTTAAAAACCCCAAAGTAACATTGGGAGCCAACTATCCATTAGGGAATTTATGGAAATAAAACACTACAGTGTTTATCTGTGGTTGTACATGGTAGAATGGAAAGCACATCATCTCTGGAGACAGTCTGGAATCTGTGTACCAGCTTTGGCACTTTCATTCATCTAATAAATAGTGTGGAGTTACCTCCTAAATGCCAGTCAGTATACTGGTGGATACCAAGGTGAACAAAACATACATACTCTTATAATCCAATAGGAAAATTGAATATGAGAGATTTGCTGGTATTCATTTTCTCTGTGCTGTGTGCTCAGTTGCTTCAGTCATGTCTGACTCTTTGTGATCCCATGGACTGTAGCCCACCAGGCTCCACAGTCCATGGGGATTCTCAAGGCAAGAATACTGGAGTGGGTTGTGATGCCCTCCTCCAGGGAATCTTCCCAACCAGGATCAAATTGGCATCTCATATGTTTCCTATTCATTTTCTCTACCTTATGCAAATAGAAAAAGTTCACTTTCCTTCTCCTTTTAAAGTTAGATTTTGCCCTGTGACTTGCTTTGTTCAGATGAAATATGGATATGTGTCACCTACATGGAGGCATTTAGTTGTCAGTGCTCAAGTCTCAAGCCATAACTTCCCTCAGTGTAGCAATCCTAGAAATACATATTGATTGAGAAAGCAACAGTATTGGAACTGCTGTCAGCAGGAATCCATCAGTAATTCCCATGAGCAGTATCTTCTTGCTACTCTGCTTTGAATACATATAGTGTAAGGGAAAAAAAATCAGTTTAAACCCTCTACTATTTGGGGAATGTTTGTTACAACACTGTAACAAATACTAACCTGACAGATACAGAAGTCAGTCAGTTTAGCCACTCAGTCGTGTCCAACTCTTTGTGACCCCATGGATTGCAACACACCAGGCTTTCCTATTCTTCACCAACTTCCGGAGCTTACTCAAACTCATGTCCATAGAGTTGGTGATAGCAACAACTTAATAAATACTAGTTTCTTTTTCTCATAATCTCCTAATTGATTTCTGACAAACTATTTCTTTGGCATTTCCCAGACAGTTCCTAGATGTCTGTCCATCCTTCTCAATCTCCTCCAGGGGCCACCCTTAGCCTTGGGTCAGAAGATGATGCATTGTCTTTTCAATGAGCTACAGGAAAATAATTCACTTCTACCCATTGCTGAAAACTGACCTTAACTAATTTTAAACTGATCATTTTCAAGATCTTTTAGACAGACTTTCAAAGAATAGTCTCCTCGAATCACTGCAGGCTCTTGAAACCCAATATGTCAAAACAACTTATGGGCTCCCCCCCAAACCAGAGTATCCTTCAGGTTCATCTCAGTAAGTAGCCCTACTGTCTACCCTGTTGCTAATGTCACTAACATAGGCATCATCCCTCTTCCTCATTATTCCCCAAACTATAACCAAGAATCAAGATCTGTTGATTCTTTTGTTAAATATTATTTAAAATCTTCCCAGTTCTCTTAAATTTCACTAAACTGTCCTCACCATCATCTCTCTTTGACTTCTTCATTAGTCTTGTGGTTAATGATTTCCCTGTATTTGCTTTTATGCACCCTTTCCAATTTTTTCTTCCTCAGTTTTTAAAAATATTTATGTATTGATTTATTTATGACTACACTGGGTCTTCACTGCTGAGCATGGGCTTTTCTCTAGTTGTGGTGAATGAGGGCTACTCTTTGTTGCAGTGTGCAAGCTTCTCATTGCAGTGGCTTCTCTTGTTGCAGGGCACAGGTTCTAGGTGTGCAGCTTCAGTAGTTGTGGTACGTGGTTTCTAGAGTGCAGGTCAGTAGTGGCACACAGGCTTAATTGTCCTGCGGCATATGGGATCCTCCTAGACCAGGACTGAACCTCTGTCCTCTACATTGTCAGGCGGATTCTCAACCACTAGAACACCAGGGAAGTCCCTTTCTTAACTTTTGAGGCTTGTATTACAGCACTAACATTTTGATTCAATTTTGAGTTTTGATTTCATGAATTTTAAGTGGCACAGAGGATGAGATGGTTAGATGGCATCATCAACTTGATGGGCATGAATTTGAGCAAGTTTCAGGAGTTGGTGATGGATAGGGAAGCCTGGCATGCTACAGTCCATGGGGTTGCAAAGTGTGACACGACTGAGCAACTGAACTGAAAAAATGAAAATTACATATTCCTTGAGATATTTTCCAATGATCCCATTCTGATTTTTGCTCTAGCACTTTGGATTCTTGGGGTTAGTGTAAGAATCTTCCTATTCCTACTAAGAGAATCCTGAAGTAGATTCAATGTCTGGAGCATTTGGGTAGAGAAGGAAAACAGCAGCATCATTTCTCAGTCTTACACAGCCAGGTGGCAGTGTTGCTTCTTGGAAGATAGTCATCAGAGGTTTGTAGGTCTGTAGGTTTAGGTCTTGAGCCTTAGCATTTATTTTCTTATTCTGTTGAATCCGATCTACTGGCTTCTTATTCCTCCCCAGTCATGTCGCTGGAGCAGCAACACGAGCCTGATTCCTTAACTTTTTCAGATAGCTTTATTTTGTTTAACACCTCTGATAGCCTCAATGAAAAATCTTTCTCTGAAAGAAAGATTGTAGGAGGAAGAATTAAAATATAGTTCCTGGCTGTTCTTCCTATGGAAAGGCTCATTTTCAGGGAAACAATTGCAGTGTCGTTACAGAAGATTCTATGAAAACTACAACACAAGATACTTAAAACATTTCAGTCCATTCCACGTGACTGCAGGGCAATTAATGAAATCCAGATTAATCAGAAACTTGCTAGGCAACAGTGTGATTTGACTAACAGTGTGGGAAGGTACAAAATAACTGGGTAATGAAGTGGATCCGACTATAATGTGGAAGACTGCTCCTGGGATTGTAGAGAACCCATAATCTAGACAGATGCTGCATCTTATGGACAAGAGATCTTTACAACTGTAAATATATTGTATCTTTCCTATCTGATTCCGTTTCATGCCCCCCGTGGACTAAAGATTGAAAGGCAGCATTAGGGAAGGGAATATTTTAGGAAACTCCAGGTCCAATCTGATATCCATCATCAGAGGTAGAGGAGTTGCTCTGTGTTGCTCTAGGGCTTCATCACACATCATCTTATCTTACCCTCATAAAAAATAAATCCTGTCTCAAGCAGGAAGAATAGTTCTCACTCTCACTTTTTCATAGGTAATGAACTTGAAGCTCCAAAATGTGAAATGTGAGATTGGAATGTAGTAACCCACAGATGGAAAGACAAGAATTCTTTCATTAGTGATGCTCTGGGAGTCACCAGTTACCTATACCCAAGCTGCAGCTGCAAAATCATCTCTCTAGTTTTGCTTGGGGAAAGTGGGACATTCCATGCTCATATTATTGGGCAGATCATCAACTTCGTGAATGATATGAGCATGTTTTTGTCTGGGTGAAGTTCTCAGAGATAAACAAATGCAAACAGCATCCACTGCTTATGAACTGTGACAAGAAGAGTTAGCCTTAAGCATGAGGGAAGTCGATGTCTACCTATGTGGCAAGATTCAGGAAGCAGTCAGATGGCTTTTTGTCCTTCTCTGATCCAAATAGATCTCTGTCCCTCCCTACCATTGTAATTTTCCCAAGAGGGACTGCATTGACAGAACTAAAGGTAGATGGTATAGTCCTTTTTTTTTTTTTTTTGAGACTTAAGAAAATTTTTACCCATTTATTTGACTGCACCAGATCTCAGTTCTGGCATGACCAAGAATCGAACCCAGGCCCCCTTCATTGAGAGTGTGAAGTCATAGCCACTGAAGCACCAGGGAAGCCCCAGTAGATGATATAGTCCTTATAGGGCAGCATGAGGATGCTAGACCAAATGAATGGCTGAGACATTTGGCAAAAGAAAAAACAGAGACAGAAAGCAAATTTCTGGGCTTGAGACAAGCAAAGTTGAGTTCAACTTCCCCATGAGGAATTACCAAGTAGAAAAAAATCAAAAGCAATAGCAATAATAATAAAATGTATTCCTTAGGAGTTGCAAGGCATTATACTGGGTGACGCAAGCAATAGAAATGGAAAAAAAAAATAACACTGTTGTATCCTCAAGAAGTTTAGAATTTACCTTGAAGGATAACACATGTGTTAAACCACACCTAACTGTCTGAAGTGACACACTGTAGGTGTGAAATGTCTGATGACAGAGCAGAGATGTGCTTGAGCCCAGCAATACAAGAGACTGTTCTTTGCCTTTTTTTTCCTTAATGTTTATTTTGTGATTTGGGTCACATGGGCATTGTTCTGAGGTTAGAATTTAATATTTCAAAAGAGGATGGATAAAAGTTGAAACCTGTTATCTATTTCTTAACACTAAAACAAAGATATAAAGATAATGTGACTCCACTCTCATCTCTCCAATCCTAACTATAAACCATATAATACAGTCAGGGAGAAATGATTGAATGCCAGTCATGTGGGAGACGCCCTGTATTTGTGTAGCATTTAAGAGGTTACAAAAAACGCATGCATGTTTATATTCTCTATGCATCCTCATAATTTCTCCACAAGATAAGTGGACCAGAAATTACTCTGGCAATTTATGGCAGAGACTATTAAGCTTACTGCCAAACTCAAACATCGATTTAACCACACTGATGCTCAATGGATTGTTCTGCCATCAAAGGCCTTGGTCTCATAGGAGTGAAGACAATGTCATACATGTGAGGAGAAAAAAAGCTACAGAGAAATAATAAAATTAAAAGGCACTAGACTATGAATCAGAACACTTTGGTTTATACCTTGATCTGAGAGAAGTTACTGGATGTCCTGGGGTCCTTTATTTTCATTCATAAAACTAGACAATAGCTTGCTTTAAGGAGTTACTCATATATGGATAGGCTTTAAAAATAATAATGTATTAGTCACTCAGTCATGTCCAACTCTTTGCAACCCCATGGACTGAGCCCACCAAGCCCCTCTGTCCATGAAGTTTTGCATAAATCTATGGTATTAAAAGGGAAAAAAAGAATGAAGAAGTATGAAGAGAAGTACTACATGAAATGCTAATTATAATAAAATATTATATATTTGTATTGTACATATATATTATGTATAAACTTATTAAAATATATAAAATTTTGATTAATTGCTATAAGAACTTTTGAAGTTGGGATTATCCCATTTTGCAGATAGGGAAAACTGAGGTTTGAAGATTTTTAATCAGTTGCTCATGTTTATGTACTTGTAAATTTCAGGGCTTGGATTTGAGCTAAGACATTTTTACTTGCAAGTCTTTGTATTTTCTTATGCACCTATGCCTCTATTTAAAGTGAAAGAAAAGTAGTGAAAGCATTAGTCGCTCAGTCATGTCCAACTCTTGGTGACCCCAAGGACTTTAGCCTGCCAGGCCCCTCTGTTCATGGAATTCTCTGGGCAAAAATACTGGAGTGGGTAGCCATTCTCTTCTCCAGGGGATCTTCTCGACCCAAGGATCAAACCTGCATCTCCTGCATTGGCAGGTGAAATCTTTACCACTGTTGTAGTTGTTCAGTTGCTAAGTCCTGTCTGACTCTTTGCGATCCCATGGACGGCAGCACACCAGGCTTCCCTGTCCTTTACTATCTCCTGGAGTTTGCTAAAACTCATGTCCATTGAGTCAATGATGCCATCCAGCCATCTCATCTGTCATTCCCTTCTCCCCCTGCCCTCAATCTTCCCCAGCATCAAGGTCTTTTCCAGTGAGTTGGCTGTTTGCATCAGGTGTCCAAAGTACTGGAGCTTCAGCTTCAGCATCAGTCCTCCCAATGAATATTTAGGGTTGATTTTCTTTATGATTGACTGGTTGGATCTCCTTTCTGTCCAAGGGACTCTCAAGCACCACAGTTCAAAAGCATTAGTTTTTCCATGCTCAGCCTTCTTTATGGTCCAACACTCACATCCATACATGACTACTGGAAAAGCTATAGCTTTGACTATATGGACCTTGTCAGCAAAGTAATGTCCCTGCTTTTTAATATACTGTCTAGGTTTGTCATAGCTTTCCTTCCAAAGAGCAAACATCTTTAATTTCATGGCTGCAGTCACCATGCACAGTGATTTCGGAGCCCAAGAAAATAAAATCTATCACTGTTTCCACATTTCCCCATCTATTTGCCATGAAGTGATGGGACAAGATGCCGTGATCTTTGTTTTTTTAATATTGCATTATAAGTCAGCTTTTTACTCTCCTCTTTAACCCTCATCAAGTGGTTCTTCAGTTCCTCTTCAATGTCTGCCATAAGAGTGGTATCATCTGCGTATATGAGGTTATTGATATTTCTCCCAGAAACCTTGATTCCAGCTTGTGATTCCTCCATCCTGGCATTTTGCATGATGTACTCTGTATATAAGGAAAGTTTTCACTTCCCTACAGATTGGGTAGTATTTATAGGCAGAAAATGAATTATTTCCATCAGAATAGATGTAAGACGACAATGTATAGAGGAAATTATTAACCAGTCACACTGGACAAAAAGATATAAGATAACAGGAAACCCATTTGGCAAAGGATCATTTTATGGGGAATTAAACATCAGAATTTTGACTCCATATGTATCTTGATGTAGAGTTTGCATACATCTAAGGATTCTTTGTAAGAATAGCAATGATAATAGCAAATATTTGTTGAGTGCTTACTGTATACCAAGTACTAAGCTAAACCCATAACATACATCCTCACTTTTCATGCTCCTTACAAGTCTACACAGTAGTACAATTATTACCTCAATTTTTATGATGAAAAAGATAAGGATTATAGAGTTTAAGGGAACTGCTAAAGCTTATACAGATAGTATGAGGCAGGGATAGGATATAAACTCTGTTCATTTCAGGAAATGCCCTTTTTTCTATATAAATGCCCACATTTATTCTTTCATCCAATATCTTCATTTTCCTATTATGCTTGCTTAAATCATAGGCATTCCTCAGCATATTTATTTCTAAAATAGTAACAATTTAGCAAATTTTTAATTTCTTGAGCCAAGCACAGTCCTGTGGCAATTGGTGGCAACATGAATTGGAGTTTAGGATCAATATCTTAAAACTGCCCCTGACATGAACTTCTGGCAAGGTCACTACCAGCCACTGCCTACCATTTGCAATGGACAGTACACTACTGTGCTCTCCCCAGTTCTCTGAACTTCTCTATCTAAAACCAAAGAAGAGATGATTTTCCTGGTTTAAAAAATTATAGAATATTTAGGATATAATTTTATGATTTTCTATCTTTGATAAATGATCAAGAGACCAATGTGTCTTTTCCCGTTAGTGATAACCCACAGAATCAAGAAGATGGCCATATTTAGGGGCTATGATAAAGTTATAAAACATGACAAAGAAAAAAAGGAATGTAATTCAGTTCAAATATTAATTCAAACATTTGTCTTCCTGGAAAAGGAACTTTGATTCCATTTCAAAGAGAGAAAACACTTTTATAAAAGGATACTGTTTAATTTCACAATGGTAGGGTAATATATGAAGAAGTTTCAAATAAATGTGATAATCATAATGAGGCTTAAATTATTTTTCCCTATAGTGACATTAGCTTAAGGAAGTTAGATATTTAAAAGTAGGCCATACTTTGGATTATGACATATCAATTAATTATTAATGACATGTTTATATACATTAAAATTTTTTTCTCTCTACTAACCACTTGTGGAGAGATGATAATGTAAAGTACTTGATGGTTTGAAGTCATTCTATTCTACCTTTAAGTATGCTACTGCTAAGTCACGTCAGCCGTGTCCAACTCTGTGTGACCCCATAGACGGCAGCCCACCAGGCTCCCCCGTCCCTGGGATTCTCCAGGCAAGAATACTGGAGTGGGTTGCCATTTCCTTCTCCAATGCATGAAAGTGAAAAGTGAAAAGTGAAATTGAAGTTGCTCAGTCGTGTCCGACTCCCGGCGACCCCGTGGACTGCAGCCCACCAGGCTCCTCCATCCATGGGATTTCCCAGGCAAGAGGACGGGAGTGGGGTGCCATCACTTCTCCACCTTTAAGTATATCTGATACTAAAAGAGGGGGAAAATAACTAAACATTGGAGCAATTTGCAAAAAAATAAATCTATGCCCTTATGATAAGCAGTATTATGGAATCCACTGTGGCAATGAAATAATGTGCTTCAGTAGCTGAATTCCTTTCTGTCAGTTACATTTAGTTTACATAGAAATATTGAAGTGATGGAATTAATTTTAGCCATTTATGCTGAAGATGATTACAATTAAAAATGTACTTGATTTTTGAGGTCAGGCTCTGACTTTTTATTTAGAAGTTTAAATTCCTCTTAGAAATGTTAGCTTTAAAAATCCAGCTTCTGTCACCAAAGTAGGTTAGGTAAAAACTACAAAAATCTAGTGTCTCATCCTTGAACTTTAGGGTATACATTCTTTGGAATTTCTGTGAGACTTATGGCCCCTATGCCCCATCAACACGTTCCTCTCTGTTCATCACCTCTCATGGCTTCTAGCCAGTTTCAACCTGGCTTCTGCTTGGATTGCTATACACAGAAATTTAGCTTTTGCCTTTTGACATGAGCCTCGTACCTTCAGAATGTTCTTCTCCCACTGTCTGAGGTCTCCTGTCACATGGCCCCTTCATCCCCCCTCATGGCTCTTCCCCCATAGCTTCTGCCTAATCTCAGCCACTTTTGTGAGCCTTTAATTTTGGAGTTGATGAATTCCATTTGTTTCCTGGTTTTACCACAAATGTTTCTGTTATTGTCTTGTGTGATTTCAAGGAAAAAAAAATAGAAGATGTGGAAGTATGGTACTGTAGTTTTTGATTGAAGATACCTATTTAGTTATTTCATGTGGAATGTGGTTGAATAGACTGATTATCATGAAAAAATTATTAATAAAAATAACATGATAAATATCAAATTTTAGCCCTACAAAAATTGATATTTTTTGAAATAATATTATATTGCTAATAAGAAATGGATTAGCTAGAACATGTTGAGAAAATACTCTATTAAGACAGATGTTTATAACTAAAAAAAAAAAATCAGGAGTTTCTTGAATGAGTTGGATTTAATGGGGTGAAATTATGAAATAACTTCATTTTTCCCATGTATGAGTCATTCACATACCCTGTATTATATCATTCTTGCTTGAATTTCAGGGGTTTTCCCACTTGAGCACATCTGAAAGTTTTTTTTTTTTAGTTACTCATAGTTGTGAACAGTCTCAAGTTCAGGCATTAAAAGTCCGCTCCAATCTAAAATAAAAACCTGAGACTCTCAGTTATAGGTTCTTTTGTTCTCCAGGTTGGGCTGAAAAGAGAAGCAGGGGGAGAGAGAGGGGAAGGAAGGGAGAGTCGAGAGGGGGAGGGAGGCAAAGTAACAGTATCAGAACCACCAGTAGCAGTATGCCAGGGGTCTTGATGCCTAGGCTTGAAACTGACACACTGTCACTTACGCTGCATTCTCTTGGCGAATAATTAGGCCAGCTATATTCAAGGGTTGAGGAAGTCAATGCTTCTCTATTGCAGCAATACCATTTGCAAATGGCTTGGATACTTGGAGGATAAGGAACTGGGGGCATGATTGCAATCAATCTACTACTATTGCTTTTGCTCCTTCTTTGCAGACAACTCTCCCCAATCCACTGCCATATTTCTTAGCATGGGAGACGTCCCTTCAAGCTGGCAGTTTACCGCTGTCTCCTCAACTCTTGCTTCTAGTAGTATCTTGTACTTAGCCATAGCAGCCAGACCCCTGAGGCACACACCTTTCAGAATATCTCAAGTTCAACTCAGTGTTGTGCGTCTCTTCTGGTCCATGGGACACTTTGCCTTTTTGCGTCACCATCAGTGGAAATATAGTTTTACTCCCTGGAGTCCTCTCTCCCCAGCCAGAAACAGATACGTTCAGTCTCTTATTTCTGTACTTTCTCAGATAAAAGTTTTTGTTCTGACCCCAACAAAAACATTTCAAGCTTCTCTGTGTGGTCCCTAACAACTCTCCCCCTTCCCTGGCTGCAGTTGTGGAGATGAAAATAGCAGAAATGCCAGTGGCAGTAGAGAAATGCCTAGTACCTTATCAACCCTCTCCAAAGAAATCACCACTAATCATTTTTCTCTCTTGGCCCTCCCACTTCTCAGACGTCCTTGAGGTGAGCTATCAGCTATAGGACCATTCAACCATTTTTTGCTCCCACTTCTGTTGCAAGTCTAATATAGTCTTCTCTCACATGCAAAGCATTACAGCAGGAAAACTCTCCACTTAAAAGTTTTATGTTAAATTTTTAATTAGACTAGCAATTTAATTGTGCAAATTTAGAAACTAAGTGATTGGTGTTGTAAAGAATCTAAATATGGTTCAGGAACCTGGAGATCTTTGATTTATAGAGCAAAATCAAAGAAGAGTAAAATTTATCTTCTGGAATTTGAATAGCTGTCAAGTCAGAAGAGAGAGGTAAAAAAATGTGTTTTATTCATTGTTATATGCCAACACCTACCTCAGTTCCTGGCAGAGCTATCCTATTATATTTATTAATTGAACTGATCTGCATTAAACGTGCCTTTGAAGCTTCAGAGAATAAAACTTGGATTAAAAATGAAAGTCACAGGGAGGTAAATTTTAGCTAAACAGAAGGCAAAGCTTCCCATGAATTACAGCTGTACAAAATAGACTTCTAAGGGAAACAGTGAGATACTACACCTGTCCAAGCAGAAAGTGTCTGGCCATTTGTGAACAATACTGTAAGACAGTTTTTACATTGGTTAGGATTAAGGACTAATCCATTAATGTCTCATCTCTGCTATTTCTAAGATGCCAAAGCTATTTTATATGGATTCTAGTAATACTTTAATTTATTTTTAAATTTATTTTAATTGGAGGTTAATTACTTTACAATATTGTATTGGTTTTGCCATGCATGGACATAAATCTGCCACAGGTGTACATGTGTTCCCCATCCTGAACCCCCCTCCCACCTCCCTCCCCATCCCATCCCTCTGGGTCATCCCAGTGCACCAGCCCCCAGCACCCTGTATCATGCATTGAACCTGGACTGGCGATTCATTTCACATATGATAATATACATATTTCAATGCCATTCTCCCAAACCATCCCACCCTCTCCCTCTCCCAGAGTCCAAAAGACTGTTCTATATATCTGTGTCTCTTTTGCTGTCTCACATATAGGGTTATCATTACCATCTTTCTAAATTCCATATATATGTGTTAGTATACTGTATTGGTGTTTTTCCTTCTGGCTTACTTCACTCAGTATAATAGGCTCCAGTTTTATCCACCTCATTAGAACTGATTCAAATGTATTCTTTTTAATGGCTGAGTAATACTCCATTGTGTATATGTACCACAGCTTTCTTATCCATTCATCTGCTGATGGACATCTAGGTTGTTTCCATGTCCTGGCTGTTATAAACAGTGCTGCGATGAACACTGGGGTACATGTGTCTCTTTCAATTCTGGTTTCCTCAGTGTGTATGCCCAGCAGTGGGATTGCTGGGTCTTATGGCAGTTCTTTTTCCAGATTTTTTAAGGAATCTCTACACTGTTCTCCATAGTGGCTGTACTAGTTTGCATTCCCACCAACAGTGTAAGAGGGTTCCCTTTTCTTCACACCCTCTCCAGCATTTATTGTTTATAGATTTTTGGATAGCAGCCAGTCTGACCAGTGTGAGATGGTACCTCATTGTGGTTTTGATTATTTCTCTGATAATGAATGATGTTGAGCATCTTTTCATGTGTTTGTTAGCCATCTGTGTCTTCTTTGGAGAAATGTCTGTTTAGTTCTTTGGCCCATTTCTTGATTAGCTCGTTTATTTTTCTGGAATTGAGCTGCAGGAGTTGTTTGTATATTTTTGAGATTAATTCTTTGTCAGTTGCTTCATTTGCTATTATTTTCTCCCATTCTCAAGGCTGTCTTTTCACCTTGCTTATAGTTTCCTTTGCTGTGCAAAAACTTTTAATTTTAATTAGGTACCTTTGTTTACTTTTAATTTTAATTAGGTACCATTTGTTTATTTTTGCTTTTATTTCCAATATTCCAGGAGGTGGGTCATAGAGGATCCTGCTGTGACTTTTAATACTTTTAAATATCAATAAGTTTGTCTGTTGGGTTGTTTGGTTGTCATTATTGTAGGTCACATATATTATATAAATATATCATTGTATTTGTAATTTTCCATTATATAATTTCTAAAATTTTAAATCATAGACAGTCATAGAAACCTACTCATTTTCCTCATTTTCTCATGATTACTAGGGAAGTACCAAAACAGTGGTAATATATGTGTCTTGAAGTATTAGGTTAGTGCAAATGTAATTATGGTTTCAGACTGTGAATTTTAAATCATTACAACTAGACTCAAACACTGGAGAATACCAGGGACGGAGGAGCCTGTTGGGCTGCTGTCTATGGGGTCGCATAGAGTTGGACACGAAGTGACTTAGCAGCAGCAGCAGGCTCAAACATATCTTTATTCATCAAAGTAGGAACCATTACAATCTACATTTTTGCCAACAAGAAATAAGTTTGTTTATTCCTGTAGCATAAAAATCCATGCTTTGGAATTCAGTGAACTCTTGGAAAGCATTTTCTGCCTCCTGCTGGTTGTGGAAGCATTTTCCCTGCAAAAAGTTGTTGAGATGCTTGAAGAAGTGGTACTTGGTTGGTGACAGGTCAGGTGAATATGGCGGATGAAACAAAACTTCACAGCCCAATTCATTCAACTTTTGAAGTGTTGGTTGTGTAACATGTGGTCGGGGACCAATGTCGGCTGCAGGCGTTGCAGTTTTTGGTGCATCTCATTGATTTGCTGAGTATACTTCTCAGAGGTAATGCTCTCACCAGGATTCAGAAAGCTGTAGTGGATCAGACCAGCAGCGAACTACCAAACAGTGACCATGACCTTTTTTTGTTGCAAGTTTGGCTTTGGGAAGTGCTTTGGAGTTTCTTCTTGGTCCAACCACTGAGCTGGTCATCACCAGCTGTTGTATAAAATTCACTGTTCATGTACACTCGTGGCTGATTCATGTCAATGTATAGCAAAACGAATACAGTATTGTAAAGCAAAACAAACTAAAAAATAAAAATTAATTTTAAAAAATCCACTTTTCAGCACACATCACAAACCAATCAAGAAATGGCTCATTGATGCATAGAATTAGAGAAGACAACACTTCAAAATTACTTTTTTTTAAATTTGTGCTCAGCTCATGAGGCACCCACTTATTGAGCTTTTTTCTGAGCTGGTCATCACCAGCTGTGTATAAAATTCACTGTTCATGTACACTCGTGGCTGATTCATGTCAATGTATAGCAAAACGAATACAGTATTGTAAAGCAAAACAAACTAAAAAATAAAAATTAATTTTAAAAAATCCACTTTTCAGCACACATCACAAACCAATCAAGAAATGGCTCATTGATGCATAGAATTAGAGAAGACAACACTTCAAAATTACTTTTTTTTAAATTTGTGCTCAGCTCATGAGGCACCCACTTATTGAGCTTTTTCACCTTTCCAATTTGCTTCCATGCCAAATGATCATAGAATAGTTGATGTTGAGGTCTTCAGCAACTTTTCATGTAGTTCTAACAGGATCAGCTTCGGTGATTGATCTCAGTTGGTCCTTGTCAACATCCATTGGCCGGCCACTGTGCTCCTCGTTTTCACGGCTCTCATCTTCTTTGCAAAACTTCTTGAGCCACCACTGCACTGTATGTTCATTAGCAGTTCCTGGGCCAAATGCATTGCTGATATTGTGAGTTGTCTCTGCTGTTTTACAACCCATTTTGAACTCAAATAAGAAAATTGCTCAAAGTTGCTTTTTGTCTAATGTCATTTCCATAGTCTAAAATAAATATAAGATAAATAGCAAGTAATAAGTCATTAGCAAAAAAATATAAAGCAAGAAATGCACATTAAAATGATGTCTAGCATAACCGCATTTATTTAGAATATATTCCAATGTCAAACAGCAAATTTCAATAATGCAAAAACCACAGTTACTTTTGTACTAACCTAATACTTTGAATTGCCTCATACTCAGTTTATACTAGTACATCAAAATGGTAAATGTGATCTCTATGGGCTATAGCATTTTTCAAAATATTTATTCATTATTTTTATTTATTTATTTATTTTGCTGCATTGGCTCTTAGTTGCGGCATGTGGAACTAGATCCCTGACCAGGAATTGAACTGGGTTCCCTGCATTGAGAGCATGAAGCGTTAACCACTGGGCAACCAGGGAAGTCCCTGGGCTATTGTCATTTTATAAATTTCTGTCAAACTAGTATAACTATTTCTTTTGCCCTTATACTGCTTTTATTTTTTTCCTGACACTTCATTTTGAGTATTTACATACTTAGTGCATTACCTCAAAGACCATAAGATAAAGTATTTGTATTGTTTGTGCTTAGCCAAGTTTTGTATCAAAATCTGCTGCTACTGCTAAGTCACTTCAGTCATGTCTGACTCTGTGCGACCCCATAGACAGCAACCCACCAAGCTCCCCCGTCCCTGGGACTCTCCAGGCAAGAACACTGGAGTNTCAAAGACCATAAGATAAAGTATTTGTCTTGTTTGTGCTTAGCCAAGTTTTGTATCAAAATCTGCTGCTACTGCTAAGTCACTTCAGTCATGTCTGACTCTGTGCGACCCCATAGACAGCAACCCACCAAGCTCCCCCGTCCCTGGGACTCTCCAGGCAAGAACACTGGAGTGGGTTGCCATTTCCTTCTCCAATGCATGAAAGTGAAAAGTGAAAGGGAAGTCACTCAGTCGTGTCCGACTCTTAGCAACCCCATGGACTGCAGCCTACCAGGCTCCTCCGTCCATGGCGTTTGCCAGGCAAGAGTACTGGAGTGGGGTGCCATTGCCTTCTCCAGTATCAAAATCTAGATAAATATAATATCCAACTTTAGCTAATCTTTGTTTTTAATCCAAAAGCAGGTGTGTCAAATAAGTTGTAGGGAAATATAATAATTAGTTGTAGTGCCTGAGATATTATGATTAAATTATGTGAGAATTAAAAGATGCCTTCAACATGCTCCAGAAAGCTCTCCTCCTTTTCAGTACTAGTCAAAATTTACAAGTTTATGAATGGTGTATATAGAATTCCAAATGCAAATCACACTCAGAATGATTAGTGGAATTCTAGTATGTTCTCCTTTCCTTCCCATATTTATATATTCTGCAGCATCTTCAAGTCCCTCACCAAGGTCTACATTTTCTGTAATGCCATCCCTGATGGGCCAAGATCTCTTACATGAAGATCACACTCTAAAATCAACTGTTCTGAGAGTTTTCAAACAGCAATTATTGAATAATTATTTAATCATAACTAAATATAAGTCATTAATAAATAACACCTTGGTGCTTCCCTGGTAGCTCAGTGGTTTAAAAAAAAAAAATACCTGTCAATGCAGGAGACCTGGTTATGATCCTTGATCTAGGAAGATCCCACATGCCGCAGAGCAACTAAGCCTGTGTGCCATAACTATTGAGCATAACTATTGAGTTTTCGGGTCTAGAGCCTGAGAGCAGAAACTACTGAAGCCCACGTGCCCTAGAGCCTGTGTTCCAAAACAAGAGAAGCCACTGCAGTGAGAAGCCTACACACTGCAATTAGAGAGTAGCCCCTGCTCACCACAACTAGAAAAAGCCCACACACAACAATGTAGACCCAGCACAACCAAAAGTAAATAAATAAATTAAATTAAAATAAATCTATCGCATCCTGTACTCTCACTAAACTATATAATGTATTGTGTTATTCTCTCATTGTTTCATATATCTCATCAGTGCATAAAGGTGGGGTGGGTAAGATTCATGGATCATCCTGAGAATTAAAGTATAAGAAAACCTAGATGTTCTACGTCAGCATACATCATTTCAGCATTTTTTAAGAATTGTTTATTTAACAGGAACACATTTTCTCTCTGACTAGCATTCAAAGAACTGGAAGCCATTTCCAGGCAGAGATTTGATCTAGAGATCCAATGAGACAAGTGCCAGCACTGAATTATGCAATCATTCATCCTCTTGGTGGAGTTTTGCTTCTGATGTCTCCTAGGCAGTGACTCTCATTACAGAGCAGGTATCTCAGAGTGAATGAAGTGAAACATTTTCCTTCAGTATAGAATTCTGTGTATTTACTCTTCGTGGGTAACTCTGGTCCTCAGGATTCTGCATCTCAGTGCTCACAGTTGTCTTATATTCACCATGTTTGTGTCCTAAGTCACTTCAGTTGTGTCGATTCTTTGCAACCCTATGGACTGTCACCCACCAGGCTCCTCTGTCCATGAGATTTTCCAGGTAAGAATACTGAAGTGGGTTACCATTTCTTCCTCCAGGGGAAGTTCCGATTCAGTGATCAAACCGGCATCTCTGGCATTTCCTGCATTGACAGGCATATTCTTTACCACTGAGCCACCTGGGAAGCTTGATCTCTATTGATGATGGTCTATTAATTATTGATATTTGTTGGACTCTTTTACTTTTATCTAATTCTTTGTGATCTCTTATTTTCTTTAGTGCTTTTTGCCCATCTCTGTTTTCACAGAGTTTATTTTCAGCTCATGGTTTATTGGATTTCTCTTCTCATATGTCTTTCAAAATTTGTTCTTAGGCTTCACAGAATCCTTACACCAAGTTCAATCATTGTCATGTTTCTTGAAACTTGTCAATCTTTGAGTAAATAAATATCCAAGAACTTATACAAATTGTTTGATTAAGTTAATCCACTAAATTATACTCAATCCATATGAATAATAGCCACATCTCATTTATAAAGGTCATTGTTTTATGTGATTATTATATGATTAGCTGGAGGGTGCCCATGAAAACTGGGTAGAGGAGCCTGGTAGGCTGCAGTCCATAGGGTTACGAAGAGTTGGACATGACTTAGCAACTTCACTTTCACTTTTCACTTTCATGCATTGGAGAAGGAAATGGCACCCTACTCCAGATTCTTGCCTGGAGAATCCCAGAGACAGAGGAGCCTAGTGGGCTGCCATCTATGGGGTCGCACAGAGTCGGACACGACTGAAGCAACTTAGCAGCAGCAGCAGCCTATGAAAACTAACCCTAGCTGCACCTAGGGTGAGGGTGCCCATGAAAACTGGGTAGAGGAGCCTGGTAGGCTGCAGTCCATAGGGTTACGAAGAGTTGGACATGACTTAGCAACTTCACTTTCACTTTTCACTTTCATGCATTGGAGAAGGAAATGGCACCCTACTCCAGTATTCTTGCCTGGAGAATCCCAGAGACAGAGGAGCCTAGTGGGCTGCCATCTATGGGGTCGCACAGAGTCGGACACGACTGAAGCAACTTAGCAGCAGCAGCAGCCTATGAAAACTAACCCTAGCTGCACCTAGGGTTTTAATATAAGACTACCAAGATAGTTCTTTTTTAAAATTAATTTATTTATTTTAATTGGAGGATAATTACTTTACAATATTGTGATTTTTGCCATACATTGACATGAATCAGCCACTGGTTCTTTTGAGATAATAATCTTTTCTGCACATTTTTTCTTCCTTCATTTCAAACAATTGGTCAGGTTTTATAATTTCCTGATAGATGTTTACAGAACACATAGAGATTGTTTGGTTAAAATCATTGGTTCTGCCTTCCCTTTGTGTTTGGGGGTTTAAAAAATATTTATTTATTTGGCTGCACCAGGTCTTCATTGTGGCATGTGGGATCTAGTTTCCTGACCAGGGATGAATCCAGGCCCCCTGCATTGGGAGCATGGAGTCTTAGCCACTGGACCACTAGGGAAGTCCCCTCCCCACTCCCTTGCCTGCCTTTCCCTTGTTAAGTGATAATTTTGTCTGTCCTCCCACAATGCACATGAGAGAGAGAGAGAGCTGACTTTTGAAGGGGGGAGAAGGAGAAAGAGAAAGGTTGAGATTGGGACTGACGTTGGACAAAGACAAGACGTTGAGGGTCCTGGTGAGAGCAGGGACATGACAACCCTTTGAGGGATGGCTTGTAATGGGTTCAGGGAGTCTGGGCCTCCTGCACAGGGGCTCTCAGACTCACCAAGTGAGTCACAAACAGAACTGCCAGACCTGACAAGACTGTGTAGAAGCCTTAATAAAAGTTGAAATTGCATTTTCCAACAGCCTGGTGGGATGGAGCTTGGATTCAGGTTTAATTTTATTTAAATAAGATATCAAATGAATATTTCTTAGACATCTGAGTTGAATAAGTTCCTACCTACTACACAAAGAGACTCATCTTAAACTGCTAAGAACCCTCATGTTGATTATAACTTCATCCTGAACTGACTATAATCTCCAGCTTCCAAAAGTGGCTTCCAAGACAACTGTGCTCATCTGCATCAAGCTGGCAGAGGAGGAAAGCTTAGGACCTCAAGATACCATTCGTATGTATCAGCCTGAAAGTGGCATATATCACTTCTATTCACATCTCATTGGCTAGAACTCCAGCTATATCCACACCTAACTATAAGGTGAGAAGAAATATTCAAGGACTTCTCTGAGGATCCAGTGGCTAAGACACCATGTTCCCAATGTAGGNAAACAAATAAAAATTTATTTAAATATATTTATAATTTATAAATAAATGTATTATTTATTATGAATAAAAAGAATTCTCAGTTTCTTACTGTCTATGTGACCTCACAGTAGTTCTTCTGAGCCCTCCTTTTTTGTTGTTGTTTTGATTGAGGTAACGGTTTATAACATAAGTTCCATGGGTACAACATTACATTCTACTAATGTATACACTACTGAGTGCTTACCACCAAGAATTTAATTTCCATCCATCACCATACAGTTGAGCCCCTCTATCCATTTGGCACCTCCCACTCCCACCCCTTCCCCTCAATAACCATTACTACTCTGATCTCTGCGTGTTTGTTTTTGTTGGGTTTGGTTTGTTCGTTTATTTTTGCTGTTATTGTTTAAAACTTCCTTCAAAAAAAATCCGTACAATGGAGATAATAATACTCACCTTTCAGGGTTAAATTTGATAGTTTGTTGAGAACCCTGCACATGTGCTGTATGGGTAGCTATTTAATCAACTAATTTTGGATGGCAAATTACCAGCTCATTACCAGCTAAGAAGGTAAATCACAAGATGGGGTTATAAACCAAAGTCAACTGGAGCAGGCTGCAAGTTCAGATGTGCCATAAGGATCATTCACTAGTGGAGTCCCATCAACCACATGTGTGACTTCTGAGCAGTCAGCTCACTGAGATGGGAGAGTTGAATCTTCTTTCTTGGTCTTTATTCCCTATAGCTTTAACAGTTGGGAGCTTCTTGCCACATTGAGTGTGGATCTAGTATTTGATAAAAGCTTCCTTTTTGGAAACATGAACCTGAAGCAAGGGAAAACTGTTTAATCTGGATCTCACCTACGAAAGAGCAATGTAGTCCAATGCTACAGGACAAACTAGTGTTGGACTGACTCCCTGTAGGGACAGCAAGACCGTGATGATCTCCAAAGAGGTGTCTTGCCTCAGAAATCTTCAAGAGGAACATTTGCTAGAGTTGATTTTCATTCTATGGGCTCATGTTGTGATGTTACCATACTCCTATATGGTTCGTTTATTTACTTATGTATCCTGCTCATTTAGGCCCTTCATTTTCTTGAAAGAGCCAAGAAACTTCAGTCATAAAACACTTGTGCCATGTATAGAAAAAGCACACTGTCATTCCAACTTCTACGTGATAAAGTACATTAATAAGTGAATCTGTTCCCAAATTATTAACTTATGTGTTTTTCTCACCTATAAATGTTTGAAAGGAAATTATCTTTTTACAGTACTACAGAATTTCCAACTAATGGCATAAATTTTATATGGAACAAATTGTTTGGGCCTTCCATTCAGTGTATGGTTGACTCTCTGCCTGGTTACACCAGTGTTTATTACTGCAAGCAATCTTATCTAAAAGGGGAAAGGAAGAATTCATGTTTTCATCATTTAGTTTGTTTATGCCTGAGGTTTAGAACCACTCCAAAGCACTGTTTGTCAGATCTCTTTGAAATGAACAAAATATTTTCAAATGCTGCAGACTTTTTTCCCTGAAGTCTACAAAAGCAAGCAGATTCCCTTATACACTCAATGTTGATATATTTGGTGTTTAATCTTATTACATTGTCAGGCAAACTACGGATCAGGTAATAAAAGCTTAATATATTTGAGATACCACTGTTCATTCTTTGGCTTATTTTTCTGAGTTAGCCCATTATATAATGAAGTTTCCTTGGTTTTAAGCAACCAAAATAATTCCAAGTTAAACAGTTTAATGTGGAAAACTTATCAGGGGCTAGGTTTTCAAATGGGCCAGAACCAGGGCTGTCTTTAAGGCTGCCAAGCAGAAATCAGCAATTGGGACAGCCAGAACACCCCTGCCCCCATCTCCCACACTGGGGAGGAATGAAATTAAAAGCACTGCTTTTTGTTTCTTTGTTTTTGTCCATGCTTCATAGCATGTTGAATCTTAGTTCCCCGACCAGGGATCGAACCCACAGCCCTTCATTGAAAGCATGGAGCCTTAACCACTGGACTGCCAAGGAAGTCACCACAACCACTGTTGATCTTTATTTCTCTGCTCAGATTTACACTGGTTTAGAGTGAGTCATGTGCCCACTCCTTAGCTGGGGGAGGACAGAGCCATTGTTCATAGCCTACCAGACTATATTCAATAAAGAAGAAGTAATTCCTCAAAATAACTATTGGATGCTTTTAGGGAGAGGGAATTGATTCTGGCCTACCAAATCCAATACTCTTTGCAATGCTAGGGACTGTAGCCTGCCAAGCTCCTCTGTCCATGGAATTTTCCAGGCGAGAATACTGGAGTGGGTTTCCTTGCCTTACTCCAGGGGATCTTCTCAAACTAGGGATTGAACCCACATCTCCTGCATTGGCAGAAGGATTCTTTACCACTGAGCCACCTGGAAAGCCCTATATGCAGAGTACATCATGCGAAATGCCAGGCTGAGTGAATCACAAGCTGGAATTGAGATTTCTGAGAGAAGTATCAACAACCTCAGATATGCAGATGCTGTTGCTGCTGCTGCTAAGTCGCTTCAGTCATGTCTGACTCTGTGCGACCCCATAGACGGCAGCCCACCAGGTTTCTCTGATCCTGGGATTGTCCAGGCAAGAATACTGGAGTGGGTTGTCATTTCCTGCTCCAATGCATGAAAGTGCAAAGTGAAAGTGAAGTCGCTCAGTCGTGTCCGACTCTTGGAGACCCCATGGACTGTAGCCTACTAGGCCCTTCCATCCATGGGATTTTCCAGGCAAGAGTACTGGAGTGGGTCGCCATGTCCTTCTCCAGATATGCAGATGATATCACTCTAATGGCAGAAAGTTAAGAGAAACTAAAGAGCCTTTTGATGAAGATGAAAGAGGAGAGTGGCTTCAAGTTGGCTTAAAGCTCAACATTCAAAAAACTAATACCATGAATCTGATCCCATCACTTCATGGCAAATAGAAGGGGGAAAAGTGGAAACAGTAACAGATTTTATTTTCTTGGGCTCCAAAATCATTGCAGATGGTGACTGCAGCCACAAAAAATTGCTCCTTGAAAGGAAAGCTATGACAAACCTAGACAGTGTGTTAAAAAGCAGAGCATCACTTTGCTGACAAAGGTCCATATAATCAAAGCTGTGGTTTTTCTGGTAGTCATGTACAGATATGAGAGTTGGACCAGAAAGAAGGCTGGGCATTAAAGAATTGATGCTTTTCAAACTGTGGTGCTGGAGAAGATTCTTGAGAATCCTTTGGACAGAAAGGAGATCCAACCAGTCAATCATAAAGGAAATCAACCCTGAATATTCATTGGAAGGACTGTTGCTGAAGCTGAAGCTCCAATAATTTGACCACCTGATGGGAAGAGCCAACTCATTGGAAAAGACCCTGGTGCTGGGAAAGATTGAAGGCAAAAGGAGAAGGGGACAGCAGAGGATGAGATGGTTGGATGGTATCACCGACTCAATGGATATGAACTTGAGCAAACTCCGGGAGATAGTGGAGGACAGAGGAGCCTGACATGCTACAGGCCATGAAGTCTCAAAGAGTTGGATATGACTTAGCAACTATCCTCAGCATATGTCTACATGCAAAATCTAGTATTGACTATAGGCACTGTTCTGTAGAGAAGACCTCCAGAGCTAATTCACCTTGCCTAACTGAAACTTTACACCGATTAAATGACAAGTCCCTATTACCTCCTCCCTACCGGCTCCTGGTAACCACTGTTCTACTCCATTCTTATGAGCTTAATTATATTCGATACCTCATACAAGTGGAATCCTGCAGTATTTGCCCTTTTGTGACTGGCTTATTTCACTTACCGTTCTGTCCTTCAGGTTCATTCACATTGTTCCAAATGGGAGGATTACCTTCTTTTTTGAAGCTGAATAATATTCAATTGTATGCATTTCTTCATCCATTCATCTGTTAATGGACAGTTGCCTGGCTAGCTCTGTAGATAAAGCATGAGACTCTTGTTTTTTTTAATAAGTGCATTTAGATATCCCCAAAGTGAAGTGAAGTGAAAGTTGTCAGTCATGTCTGACTCTTTGAGACTCCATGATTATATAGTTCTCTAGGTCAGAATACTGGAGTGAGTAGCCTTTCCCTTCTCCAGGGATCTTACCAACCCAGAGATCGAACCCAGGTCTCCTGCATTGCAGGCAGATTCTTTACCAGCTGAGCCACAAGGGAAGCCCAAAAATGAGGCCAAATTATATCTGATGATCTGAATTGGTGACTTGTACTTTTCCAGGGTGACAGAAGAGACCCTAAAGCCTTGCCATTCCCAAAGTCTTTAAAAACTACTTTAAATCCTCTAATTTATAGTTTAATTTGTTAAATGAAATGAATACCTCTGGAATAATGTGGAGGCAGTGCGGGGTGCCTCCAGGAAAGAATTTTACTTAACCTTTCACACATCTGTATCTTGAAGGAAAGAGGTATTAATCAGTGAAAGGCCTCTTGTAGGATTTTGCGTCCTAAGATTTGGGCAAATAATCTAGCCTTGAGAATACTGCTGTGTGGCATATACATGCTAAGTAAGTGTTTGTTAAGTAAATAAACGTCATCTATTAAGATGGAGCTGATGGAACTTCCCTGGTGATCCAGTGGTTAAGACTCTTTGCTCCCAGTGTCGTGGGCCTGGGTTCGATCCCTGGTTGGAAAACTAAGATTCCACATGCTTCACAGCATGGCCAAAATATTTTTTTAGAGTAAAAGAATTTTCAGAAGGAGCTCATGGTGGTAAAAATGCCATCAACACAGCATGGTCAAAATTATTTGATCTAAATGGCCTAGTGCTTGGGTTTACATCTTTCACCAATTACCAGTTCACTGTTGACAAAGAGCATTAACTGGTGAAACAAAAATGGGAGTAAGAAAAGTGTGTGAATATTTGCAAATGAACAAACTTTGAAATATATGTTTTTCAGAATTATTCAACTTCCTGCTCTACCTTGCCCTTGGCTAGAGTAAAATCATTAATAAAAATTGAAGGTGTACAGCAGAGGGAAAAATAAGGCAAGTCTAAGGGAAAATAGATGGGGAAACAGTGGAAACAATGGCTGACTTTATTTTTCTGGGCTCCAAAATGCAGCCGTGAAATTAAAAGACACTTACTCCTTGGAAGGAAAGTTATGCCAACCTAGAGAGCATATTAAAAAGCAGAGACATTACTTTGCCAACAAAGGTCTGTCTAGTCAAGGCTATGGTTTTTCCAGTGGTCATGTATGAATGTGAGAGTTGGACTGTGAAGAAAGCTGAGCGCAAAAGAATTGATGCTTTTGAACTGTGGTGTTGGAGAAGACTCTTGAGAGTCCCTTAGACTGCAAGGAGATCCAACCAGTCCATTCTAAAGGAGATCAGTCCTGGGTGTTCATTGGAAGGACTGATGCTGAAGCTGAAACTCCAATACTTTGCCCACCTGATGTGAAGGGCTGACTCATTTGAAAAGACCGTGACGCTGGGAAAGTTTGAGGGCAGGAGGAGAAGGGGACGACAGAGGATGAGATGGTTGGGTGGCTTCACCGACTCAATGGACATGGGTTTGGGTGAACTCCAGGAGTTGGTGATGGACAGGGAGGCCTGGCGTGCTGTGGTTCATGGGGTCGCAAAGAGTCAGACACGACTAAGTGACTGAACTGAACTGAACTGAAGGGAAAATAATTTATTTATAGCCCGATCACTCAAAATGCAGTAGTTGTGGATTATTGTGTAGGTATAAAGCGTCAGTAGTGAAATACTTCAAGATGAACTATTTGTCTGCCCATCAAATACTAATCTTCTTTTTAAAAAAAGATTTTATTGATATATTTTTGGCTATGCTGGGTCTTCGTTGCTGCTCGGACTTTTCTCTAATGGCAGTGCATGGGCTTCCCATTGTGATGGCTTCTCTTCTTGTGGAAAAAGGGCTCTCTAGCTGTGTGGGCTCAGTAGTTGTGGCTCCCAGGCTGTAGAGCACAGGGTCAATAGTGTGGCACATGGGCTTGGTTGCCCTGCGGCATGTGGGATCTTCCAAAATTAGGGATTGAACCCGCGTCTCCTGTATTGGCAGGCAGATGTTTAACCACTGGACCACTGTAGATATCCCAAATATTAATCTTCTTCTTGGGTTGCACATTATAGAGAATCAGTATATATTATTTGGATTGAGTTGAACTCTATGTTACTTGCTTTCATTACTTGCTGACCTTAAGCCCTTGCCTGAGCTCACAAAACCCCTACCATTTTGAAGTTGGAAATACCTGGTATACATGGCCACCTTAATATGGAGAGCAGTTTTACCATTTGTTAAAATTTGTTTATATCAGTGATCCTATTAATGGAAGTTTTCTAGTCAAGTCTTCATATGAACTGTCAGCTGATGAGTTTACGGTGCTGTCTTACATGAATCCTTGTATCATACACTCAACTTATATCCAGGCCCCAATCCTCCCCCAAAATTATAAGAGGACTCCCCTGTAGAGGGAGGCTCAAGTTTCCTAGCACCATCTTAATTTGTATCTTTACCTTTCTTTGACATCCACATCTTGATGGAATTAAAGACTAAGGTTTTTCATAATTTAACTTGCCATCAGCATGCATTGAAATTAGAGCAGAAAAACAAATACACAGTGGCGTCAGAGCAGGAAGCCTTGTGCATAACTCAGAGGAATTCAAGCAAAGAGAATGTAATTGCATGCTGAAATCAAAATGCTTATTGATCTGCAAATCCTTACATATATACAAAGAAAAAAAATGTGGGTTTTTTTTTTTTGTTGTTGTTGTTTTTTTAGAACAAAGGACACCCAATCCACCCAGTTGTAACTTCCCGGCATTGTGTTGGCTAAATAATGACTGAGGGAAAGGTCCTGCCTACATCGGTTTTCTATGTATTTTGTGTGCATCCTTGGAGACTGACTTTTCTTCAAGTCACTGCTCAGCATAACTTCAAATATCTTAGGCTGAAAATCCATGGTTCTGGTTTTCAGCTTTCTTCCTACGAGAAAGTCGGCCTTTAGGATTCATTAAAGTCTATTGATATTAAATAATATAAAGAAGCAGGCCTCAATTCATGCACACAGAATTGAAACTTGGCACACATAGATCATGCTTCAATTTATATTTTCTAGAACACTCTGTTAACTTGCCTATAACAATTTTTGGTGCATCTTAGGGAATCAAATTTTCTAGACCTTAGTTGCTATTATATATGTGTGGTTCTAGGGAGGAAGCAGAAACAGCACCAGTAATTTGAATAGGGAATATTAGCATAACAAATTAATCATGAATACAAAGGAGTTAAACCCTAAATGGGGTAAAAGAAGACTCTCTAAGGGGTCTTGGGATAGCAAGTTTTGAAACCAATGATACAATATCTAGAGTGAGAAGAGTTGAGAATATAAGAACAGTAATTTAGCAGAGGGCCCTCCCAAGACTGAGGTTCAGATCTCCTGGAAGAAGGCAGGAACAAGCATCCTCCATGGTCAAAGAAACTTGCCAGAGGGCACATAGCACAGCTAATGGGCCACTGAGTGAGGAGAGTGTGGCTTGAGAGTGAAGCTGACTGGAGCTGATCTGTGAGAGGCCCTAGGCTCCAGTGATCAATAATAAAGTGCCAGCACTGGAAGGAAAGTGCCTTCCACCTGCTGTTGCTTCACAGTGTCCCTTAAGCTTTTTCTACTGTTGAAATAAACATTGTGTCACTGGCCAAAAAGAAATATTTAGAGAGTATGCCTCTGATATCACAAACCAAGGCAAGGAAGTTGAGGTTGTGTCAAGAAGTGATTAACTGGCACACTCACATATATGATGAATCTAGTCTAGGTGTCCAACCATTTATTTTTAATATGATAGCCAATATAACATGTATATGCTTTCTGTCATCCTCTCACTCAAGAGTAATACTTTCCAAAATCTTAGACGCCCAGAAATAACCCACATGAAGAAAATAGGAATACTTTAAGACAATAGGCTTCCCTGGTAGCTCAGATGGTAAACAATCTGCCTGCAATGCAGGAGACCCAGATTTAATCCCTGGGTAGGGAAGATCCTCTGGAGAAGGAAATGGAAACTCACTCCAGTGTTCTTGCCTGGAGAATCCCATGGACAGAGGATCCTGGTGGGCTACAGCCCATAGGGTCGCAAAGAATCAGACATGACTGAGCAACTAACACTTTCACTTTTCACTTTTGGTGTTTTGGGTATGAACAGTGAAAAATGCCATTTCTTAATTATGAAACCACAGATCCAATCAGTCATCCAATTGATTAGAAGGATTTATCTATCATTCATCTACTGTTTAAATATCTCCTCTATGATGCCCAAATAAATAATTTCTAGTATTTAACCAGATATATGCATGAGTGGTTTAGGGACTAATTAAAAGTAATCATTTTTATTTTGTATCAGGAAGAAAGGAAGCCAAGGAAGCAAGTTTCCTCGTATTTCATATTCTACAGGTTATGCCTAATTTGAATTAGGATTCATTTACCACAGTGGCAATTCCCTTGTTTATAATTTAAAAAGCAATGATAATAGTAGCATCAGACTCTATTACAATTGCATCGTGGAGGTAAGAAAGCAATAACCACTTAAAGCACTGTAATTACATCAATGTTATTAAAACCTCTATGTGTGTTTTTAAATGTCAAAATCCTAACATTAATTACCTTTCTGCACTGAAGCATGAAATAGCTTCAAAGTCCTTAGCTAAACAAAGATTGTGACTAAATTAGGAAAGGTAAAGTCTGGTCCTGAGAGCATCAGAAAGATTTGGCTATAAACGAAAAAAGTATGTGTTACAGAACCATATGTTTGATATTTTCCAAATGGACCATATTTCATGTGATTTTATTTTTCTTTTCAATTAAGGTGACTTGTCAAACACAGACTTAAATGTACATTTTATATCTTCATAAGATTTTTCATATAAACATGTATACAAACTGACAACTCTCTATCATACCTCTGGTCCCAATTTCTGGTTTGGAAAAATGGGTCCATTAGTAACTGTACAATGACAACATAGGAACCAGCAGATTTAGCCACAGCCAAAAAACAAAAGTAGTCTTAGATACCTGAATTTTAAAATAAGGTGTATGAGCTGTATTCTATAAAGTGTTACAGATATATTTACTACCATTGAGCTTCTTCAACTAAATTGGAGACAGTGTGGTATGATGGTAGAAATTCAGATATACTCATCATACAGGACTTACTTCTTTCAAGTTCCAGCCATGCCTTATGCGGTGATGGGGGCCTGGGAAAGATACCCAATCACGGAGGCTCAACTTAACTCATTTGGGAAGACAGAATGGATTGAGCTTATAGAGCTATTTATTGTAAGGACTGAAAGATCTACTCAAAAAGCACTCAAAACAGATCTTGATGCGATAAGTATTAGCTGTTTTACTTGAAATATGCTACAGTCCAGGTTTGATGCAGAATACAGGATGCTTGGGGCTGGTGCATTGGGATGTCACAGAGGGATGGTACAGGGAGGGAAGTGGGAGGGGGGTTCAGGATGGGAACACGTGTACACCCGTGGAGGATTTATGTTGATGTATGGCAAAACCAATACAATATTGTAAAGTAATTAACCTCCAATTAAAATAAATAAATTTATATTTTAAAAAAGAAATATGCTATGGTTTTTTGTATTCATGTATTAGGAGTACAACAATTTAATATTAGGTTGGTACAAAAGCAATTGTGGTTTTGGACCACGAATTTTAAATCATTATAACTAGGCTCAAATACATCTTTATTTATCAAAATAGGAACCATTACAATCAACACATTTTTGCCAATTAGAAATAAGTTTGTTTATTCCTGCAGCATAAATATCCATGCTTCAGGATTCAAAGAACTCTTGAAAGCATTTTCTGCCTCCTGCTGGCTGTCGAAGCATTTTCTATGCAAAAACTTGGTCGAGATGCTTGAAGAAGTGGTAGTTGGTTGGCAAGAGGTCAGGTGAATATGGAGGATGAGATAAAACTTTGTAGGCCAATTTGTTCAACTTTTGAAGCATTCATTATGTGACATGTGGTGGCGCACTGTTGTAGAGAAGAATTGGGCCCTTTCTGTTGACCAATGCCGGCTGCAGAATTGCAGTTTTTGGTACATCTCTTCTGCTGAACATACTTCTCAGATGTAATGTTTTTGCCAGGATTCTAAAAGCTGTAGTGGATCAGACTGGCAGCAGACTGCCAGTGACTGTGACCTTTTTTTGGTGCAAGTTTGGCTTTGGGAAGTGCTTTGGATCTTCTCCTCCACCCGCTGAGCTGGTGGTTGCTGGTTGTCTATAAAATCCACTTTTCTTCACATGTCAGATTCTGATCGAGAAATGGTTCATTGTTGTTGTATAGAATAAGAAAAGACAGTTCAAAATGACGATTTTTTTTGATTTCTGGTCAGCTCATGAGGCACCCACTTATTGAGATTTTTCACCTTTCCAGTTTGCTTCAGATGCTGAATGACCATAGAATGGTCAACATTGAGTTCTTTGGCAACTTCTCACGTAGTTGTAAGAGGATCAGCTTCGATTAAGGCTCTAAATTGTCATTGTCAATTTCCAATGGCCAGTCACTGCATTCTCATCTTCAAGGCTCTCATCTCCTTTGCAAAACTTCTTGAACCACCACTGCACTATAGGTTCATTAACAGTTCCCACGCCAAATGCATTGTTGATGATGCAAGTTGTCTCTGCTTCTTTACAACTCATTTTGAACTCGAATAAGAAAATTGCTCAAATTTCCTTTTTGTCTAATATCATTTCTGTAGTTTAAAATACACTTAAGCAGCAAGTAAAAAGTCATTAGGAAAAAAACATAAAGCAAGAAATGTGTTTTAAAATGATATATGACATAAACACAATTATTTAGAATGTATTCCAATATCAAATGGCAAATTTCAACAATGCAAAACAGCAATTACTTTTGTACAAACTTGGTAATATAGAATAGTTTAGGTAAATCTGACATTTTATATTATGAATTTATTCCCTGCCTCTTTCTTGCTTATTTTGTCTCTCATCCTCTGCTATTGGTTACCTTCCTATTTCTGTTCTCTTTAGTTATACATTTCATTTCCTGTAGCCCCTCTTGTATCTTTGTCTAATGACTTAAAGCACTCTTAAAATATCTCCCAGAACATTTGGTCTTCTCCCCCAAAATTGGGCATATGAAAAAAATTTGGACATATGGTTTGATCAGACATTCTGACCTAAAACATTAGGTTCAGGGAATAGAAAAAAGCTGAATTCAGCACTATTCATCAGTAAGACTTCCAGAAAAGAAATGAACAACACTACCCAACTCTCAGATATTGTTACTTTAAAACATTAAATGGTAGCTTCTTAAATCCATACACATAACTTAGTAATTGATGTTATAATGCCTGAGTTTACAATTCTAAAGAATTTGGAGATGACGCTGTTTATTGATATATTTCTGTTTGGAGCAGTATCTAATTCACCTTCACTTTAGTGGCCATATTTCATCATACCTTATCTAACTGCAAGATGAAGATAAGTTAAAATGAAAAGAAATTACAGCACTACAGGGGAGACCATCAACCAATGTAAGAAAAAAAGGGCAACAAAAGAATGAGGTCACTGCAGCCACTCAGACAGAATTTCTAAGTAGGTATTCAGGTTCTGACAGCTTCTATCCAAGGACCTTCTTCTACCTATTGTCAGGCCTTCTCACTTGCCCCCAACTCCAATTATTCTACTAACTTCATATCCAGATCTAAATTCTCTAAAATAAAAATTAATCTGAAAGGTCTGTTGTTTTTCAGTAGAGAAACTGTCATTTATTAAATGCACCTCTTCTTAGTGATTAGTAATATCTGGAATGGAGGAATGAAAGGAGGAAGAAAGGAAAAAGGAAAGAAGGAGGAAAATCTAATTTAATTCTAAGGTGTGAACTTCTGGTATTAGTAATTTAGAAGAAGAATATTATAAACCAAACTAATCTTTACAGATGCTATAATATTCCACACCTCAGTGGAATATACACTTGAACCTCAAAATTACATTTTCTTGTTCTGAATGTGGACCTTCATCCATCCTCTGATGAGAGAACATTTGCAACTTTCCCATGACAGTGCTTGCCAACCAACACTTGCATTTCTAACGTTTTGCCATCTTAGTGCACCCATCACAGTGTTTGTGAAGTATCTAAAGCGTTTCTTCCACTTTGCCCTTATTCTTTTATAAAAATGAATTTTAAAATAGGAAAATGAAAAAGAAGAAGATGAGGGAGATTGAAATCATGAGTACCAAGAAAAGGCTCTCATTGGACTAACTTACTGCAGATCATAAATTCAGCTGTTTAGGAAAAGAACTTTAATGGATGCACATTAGTAACCGGATGTTAAGATATGAATCTGTGGCAAGTTTCTGCTGAGGAACAAAGAAAGTCACTCAGCTCAGTCACTCAGTCATGTCCAACACTTTGTGACCCCATGGACTGCAGCACGCCAGGCTTCCCTGTCCATCACCAACTCCCAAAATTCACTCAAACTCATGTCCATTGAGTCAGTGATGCGATCCAACTGTCTCATCTTCTGTTGCCCCTTCTCCTCTTGCCTTCAGTCTTTCCCAGCATTAGGGTCTTTTTGAATGAGTCAGTTCTTCTCATCAGGTGGCCAAAATATTGGAGTTTCAGCTTCAGCATAAGTCCTTCCAATGAATACTCAGGATTGATCTCCTTTAGAATGGATTGTTTGGATCTCCTTGCTGTCCAAGGGACTCTCAAGAGTCTTCTTCAACACCACAGTTCAAAAGCATCAATTCTTTGACACTCAGTTTTCTTTATAGTCCAACTCACATCCATACATGACCACTGGAAAAACCATAGCTTTGACTAGACAGACCATTGTTGGCAAAGTAATGTCTCTGTTTTTTAATATGCTGTCTCGGTTGGTCATAGCTTTTCTTCCAAGGAGCAAGCATCTTTTAATTTCATGGCTGCAGTCACCATCTGCAGTGATTTCAGAGCCCAAGAAAATAAAGTCTGTCACTGTTTCCATTGTTTCCCCATCTATTTGCCATGAAGTGATGGGACTAAATGCCATGATCTTAGTTTTCTGCATGTTGAGTTTTAAGCCAATATTTTCACTCTCCTCTTTCACTTTCATCAAGAGGCTCTTTAGTTGTTTGTTTTCTTCCATAAGGGTGGTGTCATCTACATATCTGAGGTTATTGATATTTCTCCCAACAATCTTGATTCCAGTTTGTGCTTCATCCAGCCCAGCATTTCTCATGATGTCTTCTGCATATAAGTTAAATAAGCAGGGTGACAATATACAGCCTTGACATACTCCTTTCTCATTTGAAACCAGTCTGTTGTTCCATGTCCAGTTCTAACTGTTGCTTCCTGACCTGCATATAAGTTTCTCAAGAGGCAGGTCAGGTGGTCTGGTATTCCCATCTCTTTCAGAATTTTCCATAGTTTGTTGTGATCCACATAGTCAAAGGTTTTTGGCATAGTCAATAAAGCAGAAATAGATGTTTTTCTGGAACTCTTTTGCTTTTTCGATGATCCAGAGGATGTTGGCAATTTGATCTCTGGTTCCTCTGCCTTTTCTGAAACCAGCTTGAACATCTGGAAGTTCACAGTTCAGGTACTGTTGACTCCTGGCTTGGAGAATTTTGAGCATTACTTTGCTAGTGTGTGAAATGAGTGCAATTGTGTAGTAGTTCGAGCATTCTTTGACATTGCCTTTCTTCGGGATTGGAATGAAAACTGACCTTTTCCAGTCCTGTGGGCACTGCTAAGTTTTCCAGATTTGCTGGCATATTGAGTGCAGCACTTTCACAGCATCCTCTTTTAGGATTTGAAAGAGCTCAACTGGAATTCCATCACCTCCACTAACTTTGTTTGTAATAACTCTTCCCTAAAGGCCCACTTGACTTGCTATTCTTTGGAAATCCACATTCAAATGAAAACAAGATGCTGAATGAGGTTTAAAACTACCATGCAAGAACTGTAAAGTTGACCTGATTCTTAGTCCCTCACACATATCAAGTGGAAGTTGGAAAGGAGAAAGGAATGTTTGGGGGTACCATTTGCATGGTGAAGGCAACGCAAAGGTGGAGTGGCAGAGGTACTGTCCCTTTCAACGTGAGTCAACACACTGACTTTAAGGAAACAACTGCAGTGGTCTAGGGGACCTCCAACACAAGGGTGGAATTTGCTAGAATGACTCAAATTCACTATAACTCAGCTACAGTGTTATTTGGGGAGAATAAATAGAGTGGAACAAGGAATGGCAAAAGTCTGATACCTGGGTGGCTATAAAGGTACCCACAGTATGAAGCAGAAGCTAAGTGGCTATTTGTGGTCAGAGGTACAGCTCTCTATGAAGTGTCGACATTATAGATCCATTCTTAGATGTTGCTCACTGCATCCCCCAGGCTGCTTTGGGTCATGCAGACTACAATGAGGGAAAAAGTAGCTGCAGTCCAGGTGATGACTTGCTTGTTTTTCTCTGTCCCTCCTCTGGGCAGGGGGAGACAGGGCCCAAGCACAGAAGTGAGTTTGTACTTGTTCGTGGCTCTAAGTGGGGGATAGGGGAGGGGGGAATGCCTAAATAAGTTCCCAGGGTTGGAACAAGGCTTTAGGTAAACCAGAGGAAAAAAAGAAAAATAAAGAGCCACTCTAGTCTTTTCTTCAGCCTGTAGCTGCTACTGCAGCTCTCCTCTTCCCTCCCCTTGCACTCCATCTGGCTTCTCCTGGCAGCTGTGATGTGAAGGGTGTAAATGGTGAATTTACTGCTAGGGCTTCGAGTAAACTTGGCATGAGAAAGAAAAGGAATTTTAAATCACAGCTTTGTATTTTGTGGCTATGGCATGTAGATAGATGTATGATAAAAACTGATGGAAACTGTTGTATGTGTTTAATTTCATGCAAGAGGGGCCATCTCCACCAGGGAAAAGAGCAAGGGAAAAAAACAAAGTGTTACTGGGACACAGCTCCCTTGCTATCTGCCACCCGTGGGCAGGTTGGAATTGAAACTCTTAGTATTGGAATCAAGTCTCCAACTGATGGGTTTTTTGCTGTGATTTTGCCAATGGGAGTCTTTAGGGAAAGGAAAGTTTTCAGATGAAGATACATACTTCGGATTTTAGACAGCAGTTTTTATTTTGCTAATGAGCTCTCTAAAATCAGATTTCTGACCCCTTAGAGGCTGATAATTTTCTGCCCTGATGTGTTTATTTTTTCGTGGGTCAACTTGAACTCTAAGACTGACAGGGTGAAAAGTGCTTGGGAAAGCCTGGCTTGCCTCTTGGACTTGGGACACCGGTGTCTGGCCCTACAGCATCTCTGCTTTGCTACTGCTGAGAAAAACCCGCTGGCATTTTTGATATGCTAATTCACAGGTCCTAATTGCCTGGACCTGGCTCCAAGCTAAAACCTGATACTGCCTGCTATGGGCTGTTTTATGGTCAGTATCGTGTTCAGCTGAAAGCAGACACAGGCTCAATGAATGGGACTCAGACTCTGTAACTGCTAGACATTTATTTAGGACACTCCTAGAAAACTACTAGAGCTCATCAATGAATCTGGTAAAGTTGTAGGCTATAAGATTAACACAGAGAAATCTGTTGCATTTCTATACACTAACAATGAAAGATCAGGAAAATAAACTGAAGAAATAATTTCATTTACCCCACATCAAAAAGAATAAAATACCTAGGAATAAACTTACTTAAGGAGAAAAAAGACCTGTACTCCCAAAACTATAAGATACTAATGAAATAAATCAAAGACGACACAAACAAATGGAAAGATATACCATGTTCCTGGGTTCAGTTCAGTTCAATCGCTCAGTTGTGTCTGACTTTTTGCAACCCCCTGAATCACAGCATGCCAGGCCTCCCTGTCCATCACCAACTCCCGGAGTCCACCCAAACCCATGTCCATTGAGTCGGTGATGCCGTCCAACCATCTCATCCTCTGTCGTCCCCTTCTCCTCCTGCCCTCAAACTTTCCCAGCATCAGGGTCTTTTCAAATGAGTCAGCTTTTCACATCAGGTGACCAAAGTATTGGAGTTTCAGCTTCAACATCAGTCCTTCCAATGAACACCCAGGACTGATCTTCTTTAGAATGGACTGGTTGGATCTCCTTGCAGTCCAAGGGACTCTCAAGAGTCTTCTCCAACACCACAGTTCAAAAGCATCAATTCTTCGGTGCTCAGCTTTCTTCACAGTCCAACTCTCACATCCATACCTGACTACTGGAAAAACCATAGCCTTGACTAGACGGACCTTTGTTGGCAAAGTAATGTCTCTGCTTTTGAATATGCTATCTAGGTTGGTCATAACTTTCCTTCCAAGGAGTAAGTGTCTTTTAATTTCATGGCTGCAATCACCATCTACAGTGATTTTGGAGCCCAGCAAAATAAAGTCAGCCACTGTTTCTACTGTTTCCCCATCTATTTCCCATGAAGTGATGGGACTGGATACCGTGATCTTCATTTTCTGAATGTTTAGCTTTAAGCCAACTTTCTCACTCTCCTCTTTCACTTTCACCAAGAGGCTGTTTAGTTCTTCTTCACTTTCTGCCATAAGGGTGGTGTCATCTGCATATCTAAGTTTATTGATATTTCTTCCGGCAATCTTGATTCCAGCTTGTGCTTCCTCCAGCCCAGCATTTCTCATGATGTCTTCTGCATATAAGTTAAATAAGCAGGGTGACAATATACAGCCTTGACGTACTCCTTTCCCAATTTGGAACCAGCCTGTTGTTCCATGTCCAGTTCTAACTGTTACTTCCTGACCTGCATACAGGTTTCTCAAGAGGCAGGTCAAGTGGTCTGCTATTCCCATCTCTTTCAGAATTTTCCACAGTTTTTTGTGAGCCACGCAGTCAAAAGCTTTGGCATAGTCAATAAAGCAGAAATAGACGTTTTTCTAGAACTCTTTTGCTTTTTCGATGATCCAGCAGATGTTGGCAATTTTATCTCTGGTTCCTCTGTCTTTTCTAAAACCAGCTTGAACATCTGGAAGTTCACAGTTCAGATACTGTTGACGCCTGGCTTGGAGAATTTTGAGCATTAATTTACTAGCGTGTGAGATGAGTGCAATTGTGCGGTAGTTTGAGCATTCTTTGGCATTGCCTTTCTTTGGGATTGGAAGACCAATATTGTCAAATGACTATACTACCCAAAGCAATCTACAGATTTATTGCAATCTCTATCAAATTACCAATGGCATTTTTCACAGAACTAGAACAAAAGATATGAAACTTTGTATGGAGACACAAAAGACCACAAATAGCCCAAGCAATTCTGAGAAAGAAAAACAGGGCTGGAAGAATCAGGTGCCCTGACTTCAGACTACTCTACAAAGCTATAGTCATCAAAACAGAAGGACTCTACTCTGTGGGGTCCTAACAGTAGGACACCACTCTGTGCAGTCTTAGCTCTGTAAACATCTGGATGCTGGCTGGATCAGCTGGGTCACTTACAGATGCCCCAGAGTGAGGGTGATTCTTCAAGGGGCCCATTTGAAATTGAGCTGTAGGTGCTCTGTAGTTCAGATGCACAGCTTGATGGCATTCCTCACTTGTGCTTCCTGCTGAAAGCTGCAGATTGTGTGAGGGCACTCAGGGGGACCCCTCTGCCCAGCTGGCAGATCCAACTCTGGAACCCCTGTGCAGGGCAGGGTGGTAAGGAGAGAGGCCTCACCACTGTCGACTTGCGTTCTGCTTTCCCAGATTAGGTGCAATTTGCACAGTGGACTGACAAGCCGACTGCACTTCCCTCACCTTTCTCCTGCTGCCCAGGCCTTAAGAAGGCCCTTGGACCATTCAGTGCCACAGTCTTCACAAAGGGTTTGATCTTTTCTAGGCTGCTCAGCAGATAAATGATCAGGGCAAGAGGCATGGGGGAAGGGGGAGGTACATAATCCATTTTTCCAAATGTTAAAAAATCAGACTTTTGTAATCAAGCAAAGGCTCATGTGCCCATGGCACAGAAACCCAAACTCTGACAGTGGGTGTTTGCAGGAAAGTAAGAGTTTATTTGTAGGATGCCAATCAAGGGAGGGGCCTTTCCTGGTGACTCAGATGGTAAAGAATCTACCTGCAATGCAGGAGACTGAGGTTCGATCCCTGGGTTAGGAAGATCCCCTGGAGAAGGGAATGGCAACCCACTCCAGTATTCTTGTCTAGAAGAGGAGCCTGGTGGGCTATAGTCCATGGGGTTGCAAACACCTGGACACGAGTGAGTGACTAACACACACACACACACACACACACAAACAAGGGAGTAGAAGACAAGCCTCAGATCCTGTCCAACTTGGTCTTTGAGGTTGGGATGTTTTATTTTTTATTTTTATTTTATTGAAATATAGTTGATTTACAACGTTGTATTAATTTCTGCTGTATAGCAAAGTGATTCAGCTATCCATTGTGCTGTGCTCAGTCACATCCAACTCTTTGTGACCCCATGGACTGTAGCCCACAAGACACCTCTGTCCATGGGGATTCTCCAGGCAAGAATACTGAAGTGGGTTGGCATGCCCTCCTTCAGGGGATTTTCTCAACCCAGGAATCGAACCCAGGTCTCCTGCATTGCTTCTTTATTGTCTGAGCCAGCAGGGTATATATATATATATATATATATATATATATATATATAATTGTTTCCTGTGCTACACAGTAGGACCTTGTTGTTTATCCATTCTATATATAATAGTTTGTATCTGTTAATCCCAAACTCCCAATCCATCCCCACCCACTTTGGCAACCACAAGTCTGCTCTCTATGCTGTGAGTCTGTTTCTATTTCTTAGATATGATCTTTTTTGTGTCATATTTTAGATTCCACATGTAAATGATATCATACGGTATTTGTCTTTCTCTGTCTTACTTCACTTAGTATGATAATCTCTAGTTCCATCCATATTGCTGCAAATGGCATTATTTCGTTTTTTTTTTTAATGAATGAGTAGTGTTCCATTGGAGAAGGCAATGGCACTCCACTCCAATACTCTTGCCTGGAAAATCCCATGTCCATGGGGTCGCTAAGAGTCAGACACGACTGAGTGACTTCACTTTCACTTTTCACTTTCATACATTGGAGAAGGAAATGGCAACCCACTCCAGTGTTCTTGCCTGGAGAATCCCAGGGACGGGGGAGCCTGGTGGGCTTCCGTCTCTGGGGTCACACAGAGTCGGACATGACTGAAGCGACTTAGCAGCTGCAGCAGTGTTCCATTGCATATATGTACCACATCTTTAGGGATGTTTTAAAGGAAAGAAACCAAGTCTGGGATTAATCATTATCTTATGACCATTTCTGAACCATGGTTTTGGGAGTCAGGATGTCTCTGGTTTATGAATCACTGGCCAGGTGGACTATGGCTCGGGGGTCTGTGAGTTCATTTTGCCCTGGAGAAATAAGCTGAATTTGTACATTAATGATAATATTTATAATAGCAGTTTTATTACATTAATGATGTTATTAACAACAGCAATTTTAGTCATCTAACTGGTTGATTAGTGTTCAGTTAGCACAGGATTGAGGTCAGAGGGGACAAGAAAGGAAATAAAGTTTTGGATAGAAAGAGTAATCATAAACTTGGTAAGGACACGTGGTTTTAGTCAGACTTGGTTTCAGTTTCACCCTGATCAGTTCCTGAATATGATGTGTCTTTTTGTTTAGTTGTAAAAATGTTCTGTGAAAATGCTTGTGTCCCTCTCGCAAGTGAAAGGTCTGGACCAAAAAGAACTAGTTACGAAAAAGTGTAAAGTTAGGATTGGTGATTGGGCTCACAGATCTTGTAACAGTGGAGATGTAGAGCAACAAGAAACCTTCAACACCTAAGTAGGTGCAGGGTGGGGGTGAAGCATTCAGGATCTTTGCTTTTCAGAACTGCTTCTGGGAGCTTTAATCTCTTTCTGAAGAAAAAACATTCCTTCGGGCTACCTAGCAAGCTGCTGTGGGAGTGAGTCAGATTCAGATGGGCAGCCATGCCCAGATGGCTTATGACTGTGACTGTGAGAAGGCCCTCCTCTTTTGCAGTCCCACTCACTACTTCCAAATGCAGTTCACCCTTTGGCAGGTGATGAACTGGTGTCACCGGCAAAACGCTGGAATAGACTGCCTCAGGCAGTCCCTCTGAGAGCAAGGACTGAACTGAATGACTTCTGAATCATACAGTTTGAGAACCAGAGGACAAGAGGAACCATGGTGGGAAGCCACTCTGGGGACACTATGAGCTCGTTCTGCCCGCCCCGTGAATGTCCTCTGTGGTGTGCTGGAACATCAGAAATTCTGTTTCCAGGGGACACTTGCAGTCAGGGATTCAACGTCTTGGATGTGTGCCCTGATGACTGTGACACTGCAGGGCTTTGGGGTTAGCCTCTCCTTCCTGGCCAGAGCTATGCTGGGACCTGAATTGATGTTTCTGGCCAGCTTAAAAAAAAATGGTTCAGACAGAAAGTTATAGAGGAAGGCCCTTGGCTTTCTAAGATAGACCTTTTTGGGTAATGGGGTGTGCTTTAACTGGCTTTGTGGAGATCACTTCTACAGGTTGGCCTCTCCCTGATGTGTTGGGTTCTACTGATCATAATTCTATAAAGACTCCTCAGCCAAGGGAGTAGATTGTGAAGACAAGTTCACAGAGAAAGAGTGAGACTGCTATCTAGAAGGACCTGCTTGCAGGGTTGGCCCTTGGCTGATTCAGGGAACTTTGGTTTAGGGAGTATTCTCTTCCCTCCTTTCCCTAACTCATAGGAGTGGCTCTCTGGGCCTATACAGTTGATGCCAACAATGGGGTTTATGCTGAGCCCCTGCTTCTGTGTATTTGGGATTTTGGTACCTCTTAGGTCAAGGGTGACCATGTGACGAGCCCTCAAGAGAAACCCTAAATTCTGAGTCTCAAAGGGCTTCTGTGGGCAGAGATACCACACACACATTGCTGAATTTTTATTGCTAAGAAAAGCATGCTTGTGATTCCCCAAGGGAGGGGGATAGCAAAAGGAACTCTACATGTGGATTCCCCCAGGCTCTGCCTGTGTCTTTTCCCCTTACAATCTGCCTGTATATCCTTACCACATCTCTGTGTAAGTCTTAGCCCTAAAGACAACTCTAGGCAGAGGCCCACGAGACCTGGCAGATCCCTGAGTGGGATGGTGATCTTGCGGCCTCCCAACACAGCCACCAAAGGATATCTCAAATATTTTCTTATCACATTATAGATGTAGATTATTTTCAAATTTCAATTGTATTGATCACTGCCCTAAAATTTAGATATGAGACCTGCCACCAGATAGTTTTTTAATGTGTAAAGGAACATACATTTCATACATTTCAAAATATTTTTTAAAATCTAATGTTTCTATTGAAGTGTAGTTGATTTATAGGATGGATAAACAAGTTTCTATTAAATAGCACAGGGAGCTGTATTTAATAATGGGATAAACCATAATGGAGAAGAGTATAAAAAGGAATGTATCTGTGTATACCTGAGTCACTCTGCTGTACAGCAGAAAGTTTAACATTCTTAATACTATCTTTTGACATAACTCATTTTCTTTGGAATCCTAAGTATTTTATTTGCTGCATTATCAAGAGCGTCATTCTGAGACAATGTCCATAGATGTATCACACTGCCAAAGAAGTTTGCACAAAAATTTCAAGAGTCCTTGCAATGGGTTATTAACCTGGACTAGATGTATTAATCACTGATGAGCAATTTATTACTATGTGAATAAACATTTAGTGCCCTAAATTTTATCCAGGGACAAGGAAGAACTAGCTTCATTGATTGCATTTAAAGGGGCAGCAGTAGCCAATGATAAAGTCACTTTATATTTCATACCATATTCATTCAATGTGACAGTTATATATGTAATGCATCTAAAAGGTGAGATAAAAGTGGGGATATAGAATGATGTTGATTTTCTGGAACTATAGAGCCTCCTTACAGAATATAAGTTTCCAGAACTTTATTTACTGTGTACAGAAAAATCCCACACTAAAACTCTGAAAAACCTATTTCACTTTCAGTTACCTCTCTGATCAGAGATTTCCACTCAACTTTGTACAAAGACAGTCTTCCCCACAGCTAATGGGAGTGGCAAAGAGACAGAGCAAACCTACAAAATAATTTTTGTTTACATTGCCTAGGTGTTTAATATTTTTTGAAGCTGTCCTTAAACCCTGATGAACCTTTTTGCAACCAAATGAGTGTTAACAACTTAACATTGTAACTTAATGTTCCAAATTTGATTTCAGCAGGTTCAATGGAGAGATGATAAAAATAGTGTATGAGTGCAAACCCCCTGCTCTGTCTTTAAAGGATGTACAGAGATGCATTTCCTGTTGGGAAACACTCCTTTGCATTGACACAGCATGGAACAGAGGATTTTCTAATCGTCTGTAACTAGAGTTTTTCTTTAACAGACTACAAAAATATTGTGTGTAAAAATAATAAGAAACTTTATTTTACACTATTTTACACTTCTGCCCATAGCTGCTCCATTGTGATTCATGGTGAACAGCACATGTGTGGCCCGCGTGCCTTCACAACTTTGCACAGAGCATCTCCAGCATCATATCATCCATACTGACTGTGCCAATGATGGGCCTGAAGAACAGTTCAGCCAGGGTGTTGGCACTGATGAATCTCAGGAGGAAGAGGGCACTGTTCAGTTCAGCAAACCTGGCCCGGTACATCCCGTGTGTCATCCTGACGTGTTCGCTCAGTATCTGTTGAGTTCCCACTGAAGTCCCTGGATGTACTTCACGCACTGCAGGCCTGGCAGGTCTGCAGGAGAAAAATGGCAGAAAATATCTTGTTTAGAAACACTCACTCAGAACCCTTGACTAGCTTTTTCAATTGATCCTTTTGCCTCCTTGAGGAAATGAAAACCCACTCTAATATTCTCGCCTGGGAAATCCCATGGACAGAGGAGCCTGGTGTGCTGCAGTCCATGGGGTCACAAAGAGTTGGACATGACTAAGTGACTGAACAACAAATGATATTTAGGGATGGAGGTGGGGGCTTCCCAGGTGGCTCAATGGTAAAGAATCTGCCTAACAGTGCAGGAGACTCAAGTTTGATCCCTGGGTTGGGAAGATCCCCGGGTTGGCAAGATCCCCTGGAGAAGGACATGACAACCCTCTCCAGTGTTCTTGCCTGGGAAATCCCATGGGCAGAGGAGCCTGGTGGGCTACAGTCATGGGGTTACAAACAGTTGTACACAACTGAGCACACACACACACCGATTAAAACAATGCTCAAGCTTCCTGGTTAAAAGTTCTTTTCAACAAAAGAAAGTGCCAAACCAGTTCTAAGGTTTTAGGAGCAAAGCCTCCAAGAAGGAAACATCATGTGACTTATTTAATAGTCACTATGTTTGTTGGCTCATATTCAAAAACTGCTGATCCTGAGCCAAATGCATATTTAACTCAGGACAGTTGAATATAGTTTAATGAATAGCACTGCTCCAGTTCACTCTCTATGCACATATAAAGACATTAAAATTATTTCAAGAAGTGTGCACCTTACGTTTTACCTGTAGGAAATGGGCCTTAGTATAAAAGTGAGAAGTTTTGCCAGCTAATATTTCACCATGCTCCCTTGAATTTCCCACCACTGTAATGATTACAGTGCATGGTGGTGGACTTCACAGCTGTCAACTGTGACTAACCTTCTCATTTTAATTATTTGCCTGCAGGCTGATTTTAGTCCGGAGTCCCGTAATAATTAGAGTTAATACTGGCCACTTAGTTCATCATACCTGATTTCTGTATTGGGGAAGGTTTTGCCTTTCAGTGCAGGGGTTTGCGGGTGTGCTCTCCTGGCTGGGGAGCTAAGATCTCACATGCCTCCTGGCCAAAAAACAGAAACAGTACTGTAACAAATTCAATAAAGACTTAAAAAATGGTCCACATCAAAAAAAAACTTTTAAAAATGGATTCTAATGAGCATTCCAAAAGGCTCTTTAAAAAACATTTTAAAGTAAGCAGTCTTTAAAGGGTTAAAGAGTAAGCATGAAAACATCATTGATTGCAACATGGTGCAAAAGTAACTTTTCAAATACAACCTGAGACCCAAGTAAAAGAGAATGAAATGCAATACAGGGAAGATTAAATGCCTGTTAAGTTTTATAAAGAGGGTGGTAAGAGGAAGCTGCTTTTAAAAGTCCTTTAATCCTACACAATGGTAATATTACTGGACTATTACTGTAAACTCTTTAACTCATATTTAAGTAAGTACCAATTTACCATTCAGTTTAAATGGTGTTGATTATTGTAATCATTTTCCTTCCTATTTTCTATGAATCCAACAGAAAAGTATTTTAAAAGCATCATGCTCATTGTCAGAGTAACAGAACCAGCCAGTCTTCTTTAAAAAAAAAATACTGTCAATAGGCAAGTTATTTCTATTATAGGCAAGTATCAAATCTGATCGATGAGAACAAAAATAACACAATGTCTATAATCCATATTCCAATTCTGATTACCCCAGTCCATGCGTTACCATCCCCTACTACCTACAGTTCATTATCCAGGCTTGAGACCCAATTTTACTGCACTGGGATTCCATTCATGTTGTTTTGTTGTTTAGTTGCTAAGTCACGTCCGACTCTCTTGCAACCCCATGGACTGTAGCCCACTGGGTTCCTCTAGCTTCAGAAGAAGCTTGCATGAAACCACCAAAAATTGGAAGCTCCACCAGGTCTAAATTCATGGTTTATTAAAACTTCATCTTGTGAACTCTACTCTTCTCTGCTTTTATACCACACTCCTCTTTCTCCATCTCCTCTAAAAGTGCTCTCCCCCACCCTGACCCTGCCCCCGCTGCCCCACCAAGAACTGCCTGGAAAGTAATTTGAGGAAAGAGGCAGATTGATGGATTCCATGGGAGGGGGGAGGGACATTTTTAAACATAAAGATCAGGGGATACAAAATGATAAACACCAAAGAAAGGCCACACACTTAGCAGGCAGTACTTTTTCCCAGATAAAGTATATTTGTATTTAAAGCATACCCAACTTGGGTGGATTAGACTCCTTTGAGAGAGAATTCAGAAAAGCAGGGGAAGAATAAGGGATGCAAAACAGAGTGGAGGAAAAGGTAAGCCAGTGGGATGTAATCTTCTGAAAGCTTAGGGCTTGTCTTACCTTTTTATTCCAGCCAAACAAAGCACATGGTAGATGTCTAATAACATGCCTGAAGGAGCAAGAAAACAGTCTTCCCAACGATCTTAAGAACCACGTGAGAATCCATTACTATGGATGCACATTTGCAAACCTTGGACCAGAGCTACTGAATCAGAACTTCCAGAGGAAGAACCTGGAAAGATTTTGAACGACCCCCACCCTCAAGAGCACAGGCAAGTTTGGAAAACTGGTATAAGCAAAAGGTAAACTATAATGATCACTGGGATAAGCTGAGGTCTGTCTCTAAGTCCTGAAATGTGAGGTCTGAATTATCATCCCATTAAATACTGTTCTTGACCACTGCAAACATGCTAGGTAGGAAGCAAGGACATAACCCCAAGGACATGACAGCAAGATGCCTGGTGTCAGGATAAAGGATGTAGTAGGAGCATGGTGAAAGCTATCTGAAAATTCCCTGCCCACCCACCACCCTCTTGGAAGGATGCTGGTCCAAGATGACTCCAGCAGTAGGAACACACTCGAGACAAAGTGCTGGGCTGTCCAGGGATATGTTCTTGGATGATTTGGTTGTGCTTAGCGGGGCAGTGTTCAGCACCCAACAGGTACCCTGAGAGTGTGGGGCAGTGGACATCCCCTTGGGCCCAGGAGACTCATGTGCCCAACTCAGTGGCCATTTACTTTGGAGTAAGGTGGCTTGCAACTAGACTACCTAATCTGCCAAAGGGATGGGGGAAAAGGGAGAGGCCCAGGGGGTTGACAAGGAGGTCTCTAGGATATCTAAGAGAAAGAGATGGCAACCCCCTCCAGTATTCTGGCCAGGGAAATCCCATGGACAGAGGAGCCTGGCAGGTCGCAAGAGTCCGAATGACTTAGTGACTAAACAGCCACAAGGTATCTAAAGGCTCTAAACCAGTGCTCCTGCTTGCAGTCCTGAACATGTCTTTTTCCTATCCCTTTGCTAACCTGTCACACTTAGACGATGAGATAGTTCAACTACTTAGGACCATCAAAATGACCACTCAGAGGCAGACCCACGAAACACCGAGTCCAGTGTTCTTCCTGCCAGTATCCCCCAGGGGATGGATGGTCTCTATATGGATCCTTAACAAATGTTTCTTTTCTTGCCAGCCTAACAGACTTCCGCCGACAAAAAAAAAAAAGCCTCTGGTAAATTTCAGAGCTGAGTTTCACAAACAGACGTTGCAGAATTTGCAGCGAACCCAAACTTTATTTTCTTCTTTAAAAGTACTCTACTGGATTTAGAAGATTTGACATGGAATATAGCCAAGTCCCCCAAGCCACAAACTTTTCTGTGGTAAGAAAAAGGTGTCAAGAGATCAATAACAAACCTTAGCAAACAGCCCCCCTCCTCCTCTCAGCGGGGTTTCTGAAGCCACCACTCCCTGCCCCTCACGAGGAATGGGTTTCCGGAACTCCCCTATCTCTGCTGAGTTAGTCAGGATTCTTCACTTGTGCACCCTCAAACTCCCCTAACTGAAAACTCTTCGAGTGTCTGCGCCCCGGGGTAGGTCCTGCGGAGAAAAGCCAGAGCCGAGGCCGGCGCCGGCGCCCTTACCCGGGTTGAAGAGTACGGTCCCCTTGAGGTAGGCGTACTCCTTGGTAGTTATATCCAGGCTCCGGCACTTGGCAAGGAAGCCCTTGATGGTTTGGACCTCGGCGGCGAGGGCAAATACTCGGCCTCCAGCGGCAGGACCGAGTGCGGCAGCAGTGGGGGTTGGGGCGGTGGCTCGTTGCCCGCGGTCTCCTGCCGCCTGGTGGCGAGGATGCTCTGCAGCAGGCTGGGCTCAGAGGTCTCCACCGTCTCAAAGTTCAGGCGGTCCTGGGCCAGCTCCAGCATGAGCAGCGGCGCCCAGCAGCTGCGCAGCAGCACTAGCTGCTGGTCCAGGGGGAGCACCTGGAAGCAGGGCAAGTACTTGACGAAACGCAGCGTCTTCAACAGGCCCGCCGAGGCGGCCTCGCAAACCACCTGTGGGCTCTTGAGGGTCACCCGCCGCCGCACGCCGCGCGCGGGGTCCCACCAAGGGGTCCCCGGCGGTGCCTCTCGAGCCAAGTCCGTCGGCTTGACGCCCGGGGACACGTGGCAGGGGAGGCTGCCCAGCCGCGAGTGGTCTTCGCCGCAAAAGCAGCAGCGGCACGGGAGCGCACCAGCCTGCCCGCCCCGCAGTTCCTCTCGGGCCCCTAGCCTCCGCGCGCAGTAAGAGCGGTCCCACCACGCGCCCCCCGGCCGCGCCTCGGGAGCTTCC
>SJXQ01011670.1:240671-268753 GCA_006408695.1 Aepyceros melampus
CCCACACCCTCTCTCTGGATTATCCCCGTGCATCAGTCCCAAGCATCCTGCATCCTGCATCAAACCTGGACTGGCGATTCGTTTTACTTATGATATCATACATGTTACACTGCCACTAATTTCCTGTAAACTTTTGAACACAATATTTGTTTCTGTAATGTACCCCTTTAAAAAAAGAATCTTTGAACCCTTCTGTGGCCTTCCAAATTCAAATTCAGTGTTATTTCCTACGTAAAGTATTCCCCAAACCCCCTCAATAGAATGTGTCTCTCTTTCTTCAGTGTAATTATAGTACTTTCCTCATATCCTGTAAGCTTTCAACATCTTGTTTTATAATTATTTTGGTCTCTTTATTTCTCTCTTATACAGTGAGGTTCTTGAGGATGCACATCATGTCTTACTCATTTTTGTAAGCAGCGTCTTCTTCATCTTGGGATCTGTATCAGTCCACTTGGGCTAAGTTATGCCATATAACAAATCCTTAAAACTGAGTCTCCTAAAAGAGCAAAGATGTGTTTCTTGCTTATGTATGGGTAGGTTGTGGTGCTGTTTCATGCTGTCTTCTCTCCAAAATCCAGGTTGATAGAGCAGATTCCATCTGGAATGTGACTGGTTTTGTGACGGAAAGGAGAAGATGTGATCCATGAGATTATAAATTTTCTGCTTAGAAATGAAACACACCTCACCTAGCCATATTTCTTTGGCTAAGGCAAGTCATATGGCTACTTCTAATTTCAGTAGTGTCATGATATATAATTTTACAGCAGGAGTAAGCATTTCAAGTTACATGGCCAAGTCCGATGTCAAAATGAGACAGGGGTTTGTAAGCCTCTCTCCAATGAGAGGAGGCAGTGAATAGTCCCGTCTACCACAGGGCCATCTACATGCCAGGAACGTTCCCCATTTGTCACACAGAAAGTTGCATTTTATATGAACTTGCATTGTGTTCCTTTTAAATATTAAAGCTGATGCTGCTGCTAATTCGCTTCAGTCATGTCCGACTCTGTGTGACCCCATAGACGCAGCCCACCAGGCTGCCTTGTCCCTGGGATTCTCCAGGCAAGAACACTGGAGTGGGTTGCCATTGCCTTCTCCAATGCATGAAAGTGAAAAGTGAAAGTGAAGTCGCTCAGTCGTGTCCGACTCTTAGCAACCCCATGGACTGCAGCCTACCAGGCTCCTCCATCCATGGGATTTTCCAGGCAAGAGTACTGGAGTGGGTTGCCATTGCCTTCTCTGATACCAGGTACTAGGGAACACATTTTTTATATGCAGCTTCACCTATTACAGGCAAACAATACGTATTTCAACCCATTCACCACTCTTCCACTATGACAAATGTAATTCCCAATTTTATCTCTGATACAACCACTCAGCCACTTCCAAAGACTTCAAAGCAAGTCAGATTGCTTTTCCTCCTCATTTTTGTGATGACTAAGAAAATAACACTAAGATTCAGTTTTGCAGATTAGATGGGTCATAACATCATATTTTAGATTCTCCAAATTAATACAAAGGAACAGCAAAGTCTCAATTCTGTTTTCCATTATCTAGCCAATTAACAAACCAATTATAATACGTGGGCTCAGAAACTTTTTTCCTTCTTTGTCAATATTCACCAAGCCAAAACTTGGTTGAAGAAGGTTAAACTTTACTTAACAACGGCTATAAAAAGGTAAATGAGAGAAATAAAAAAGAAAGAAGATTTTCCCCTATCAAACCTTTTATATTCAATTTATCAGTATTGTGGAGACATTATACGAAGGTCTGTTCTTTAATCTGTAAAAATACAGATGTGTTTTTATTAGCATGAAAGCTGACCTTATTCAAAAGTTCTTCACATGCCATGTTGCTCCTGCAAATAGCATGATACGCCTTTGAAACATAGAGTGATGACAGGGAATTTTCTGTAACAAACATTTTGAAGATAAATTAGACAAAGGCCTTTTGCCCAAATATGCACATTTAACTCATGTGAGGTAACTAAAATATGTTTTATGCCTAAGTACTTGATTTAAATCTTAACTGAAATCATTGTGACACTTGCATATACAAATGTCCAAAATATTCAAACTCTATCATACCAGGATATTTTTCAATGTGTCCTGCATATTTGACCCACTTCGCATCATTGATCAGTGAGAGTCTTTTCATTCAGCAGATTTTTATTGAACAGTTAGTATATTACACGTACTGTGCTAAGCATTTTCTGTCAATTATTTCATTCAGTATAAGAGTGTCAGGAAATACTTTCTTTGAAAATCATACTGAAGTCAAGCCCTGAAGAGTACATGGAGTTTGCCAGGGGAAGAAAGAACCTTTCAGGTGGAAGGTACAGCTGGACAAAACCCTAAAGTGCGATACATCTTTGCATGTTCAGGGAACTGAAAAGAGACAAGTGTGGCTGGGACAGAGGATAAGTGGTAAAAGTGGGTAAGTTGACAGTACTGTCACCTTTGTGGAGATGTTGAGCTAATGTATATTTTCTGTATCTAACGTATGAGTGTTGATTTGTATTTATTTAAAAAGAAACCTCACTTGGCTTTGGAGGAAAGAATCCTTCTACACTGTTGGTGGGATTGTAAATAGGTGCAGCCACTATGGAAAACACTCTGAAGCTTCCTTAAAAAAGTAAATATAGCAATGACCATATAGATCCACCAATCCCACTCCTGGTCATATATCTGGAAAAGATAAAAACTCTAATTTGAAAAGATACATGCACCCCAATGTTCATAGCAGCACTATCTACAATAGCCAAGACATGGAAGCAACCTGTGTCCATTGACAGATGAATGGATAATGAAGATGTGATTTGTATACACAATGGAATATTACTCAGCTATAAAAAAGAATAAAGTGCTGCCATTTGTAGCAACATGGATGGACCTAGAGATTATCTTACTAAGTGAAGTAAGCCAGACAGAAAAAGACAAATATCATGTGATATCACTCATGTGGAATCTGAAAAGGTGATATAAATGAGCTCACAATATGTGACCTTTTGTGTATAGCTTGTTTCACTTAGTGTTGTGTTTGCAAGATTCATCCAAGTTGTAGTATATACAATACTTCCTTCCTTTTTATGGCCAAGTTTGTCTCATTGGGTGAATGTACCACATATTTTCTACCCACTCACTAGTTGATGGATATTGGATGTTTAATTTTTATTTTACTGATATATTAAAGTATAGTTGATTTACAGTGTGTTAGTTTCAGGTGTACAGCAAAGTGATTCAGTTATATATATATACATATGTTCATTCTTTTTCAGATTATTTTCCCGTATAGCTTATTACAGAATATTGAGTAGAGTTTTCTGTGTTATACAGAAACTGGGTTTTTTCTGCTTTGGGCTATTATGAACAATGCTGCTATCAACATTCATGTACAAATGTTTGTTTGGACATATGTTTTGATTTCTTTTGGGTATTTACCTAGGAGTGAAATTGCTTGGTTATATGATAATGCTATATTTAACTTTCTGAGGAACAGTCAAACTGTTTTTCATAGTACCAGCAATTTATGAGAATTAAAACTTCTCCATGTCCTCACCAACATTGCTTATTTCTGTTTGTTTCTGTTTTAATTATAGCATCTTAGTGAGTGTGAAGTGGTATTTCATTGTGGTTTTTATTTAAATTTTCCTAACGATGCTCATAATCTTTTGTGTGTTTATTGACCAGTTATTTGCATATCTTCTGTGGAGAACTGTCTGTTTGAATCTGCCCACTTTTTAACTTAGTTGTTTATAATAGCAGTAAGAGTTCTTTTTATATTCTAGATATTAATCTCTTGTAAATGTTTTCTGTCATCAATTGAGGTGATCATCTGTCTTTTTCCTTCATTTCTATAAATATGTATTACATCAATTGAATTTTATATGTTGAACCACCCTTATGTTTCTGGGATATGTTCCACTGGGGATGGTATATAATCCTTTTAACATGCTGCTGCATTACCTTTGCTAATACTTTGTTGAAGATTTTTGCATCTATATTCCTAAGGGATATTGGTCTATAGTTTTCTTTTCTTGTGATGTCTTTGTATAGTTTTGATATCAGGATAATACTCATAAAATGAGATTAAAGTAGTTCCTCCTCTTCTGTTTTTTAGAAGAGTTTGAGAAGGATCAGTGTTAATTGGTCTTTAAACATTTGGTTGAATTTATTAGTGAGGTCATTTGGTCCAAGATTTTTCTTTGTTGGAAGTTGTTTGCTTACTGATTCAATCCCTTTGCTTGTTATAGATCTATTCAGATTTTATATTGCTTACTGAGTCAGATTTGGTAGTTTGTGTGTTTAAGAATTTGTCCATCTACTTTAGGTTATCTAATTTGTTGGTATATAGCTGTTCATAGTGTTCTCTTACAATCCTTTTTATTTCTGCAAGGTTCCAGTGAAGTCCCTACTGTTCTTCCTGATTTTAGTAATTCGAGTCTAGTCCCTTTTGTCCTTGGTCAGTCTAGCTAATGTTTGTCAATTTTGTTCATCTTTTGAAGGAACCGAGTTTTGGTTTCAGTGATTCTTTTTATTATTTTTTCTAGTGTCTATTTTATTTATTTACACTCTAATCTCTATTATTTCCTTTTCTACTAGTTTTGTGTTTAGTTTGCTCTTTTTCTGATTCCTTAAGGTATAGACTTAGGTCATTGATTTGAGTTTTAAACAGGTATCTTACAAGGATGGAAGTGGGGCTCAAAGCAACCATGTATCCAGGTGATATCTGATTAGTTCCAGAACACAGATATATAATCACTGTGAAAAAGTGTTGAAAGTGTTTGTCAGTCGTGTCCGACTCTTTGTGACCCTATGAACTGTAGCCTGCCAGGCTCCTCTGTCCAGGAAATTCTCCAGGCAAGAATAGTGGAGTGGATTGCCATTCCCTTCTCTAGGGAATCTTCCCGACCCAGGGATTGAACCCAAGTCTCCAGTATTGGCAAATGGGTTCTTTACCATTTAGCCACTGGGGAAGTCTCATAATCAGTGTGTTTACCATCAAAGACTGCTGGGAGGGAGGAAAGAGGAGGAAAGGAAAGAGGAAAGGAGGGAGGGAGTAAATGAACTCTCATCCTTAAAGTCAATTCCAAGGAATAAATCACACCAAGTTTTAAATAATTTAAATAAATGTTTGACCTCCCAGGTCAACTATGAAAAATATGTTGAGGTTTGTTATTGGTGGTGTTACTTAAATATTTGTTACTCTGTGTGTGTGTGTGTGTGTGTGCATGCTATTAAAGCCTAATGAGTCAAAGATCACCAGAGACAAGCCTAGTCTGACATAATCTTATGTACTGCCTCAGTGAAGTGATAGAAGTGCACCCTGGAGAGACTGAATTGCTGCTCTCAATGAGAAGAAAGATGGAGGCATCTTTTGTAAGGTTTGGCTTCCTGTTGAAAGATTCAGTGAAGTCAGTTAAGTGGGGATCAGTTCTGAACTGATTGGTGTTTCTGAGGTGGGATCAAGGAAAGCAGGGATTAAATAAATGTTAGCGTTGTCATGACTCAAGGGCAGTTTAACAGTTGGGTATCCTCAGTGATAGATAGAAATAGCAGAGTGTACCTGGAAGCATGATTGGTAAAGTGAAAGTGAAAGTCACTCAGTCATCTCCAACTCGTTGGGACCCCATGGACTATACAGTCCAAGGAATTCTCCAGGCCAGAATATTGGAGTGGGTAGCCTTTCCCTTCTCCAGGGGATCTTCCCAATCCAGGGATTGAACCCAGGTCTCCCGCATTGCAGGCGGATTCTTTACCATCTGAGCCATAAGGGAAGCCCAAGAGTGCTGGAGTGGGTAGCTTATCCCTTCTCCAGCAGATCTTCCCGTCCCAGGAATCAAAGCAGGGTCTCCTGCACTGCACGTGGATTCTTTACCAACTGAACTATCAGGGAAGCATTATTAGTTAAGAAAAGTAGTAAAAATTAAAATCAGGACAAGGAGTAGGGAGAGTGATTGCATAGCCTTGAGTGAACCAGCATTTCCTGTTAATTTTGCAGTTGTCTGTTTCTGTCCTCCCAGCATGATTAACAACAGAGTTGCTTTTTTTCTGTTTTAACCTGAGGCAGCTTTTTTTCAATCTCAGACAGATTTTCATTATATTAGCATCTATATTCTAGTCATCTGGTGAATGTATGTATAATTAAGAGCTTGTTTAGTTGTAAATGACATTAAGTAGAGGTACTCTTTGCTACAAAACCATCATGATAAAGTAATTTCTATTCCTTTGGTTAAATATCAGTTCTCTTTTAAAAATTGACTAGGAAGTATGTCTTTAGGACCTCCTTTTCTCTGTCTTGATCATTGACTCTTAGGGGATATAAAACAGGAGAGTTAATCAAGTATTGCCTCCAGCAGCTATGCCATAGTTTTTTAAATCTTTCATACTACTAAAAGAGCTAGTTTCATACAAAGCTCAGTCATAAATAAATTGTCTCAGGGTATCTGAAAACTCCTTGAGGGCCAAAATCTTATTATATTCACATTTGTACCCCCTCACAGCTTAACACGGGGCCTTGTATATGTGACTCTCAGTAAATATTTGCTGGGTTGAATCCTATTTGAAAAATAACTTTGAAAGCACTACATAAAAGATTGAGTATATTATAAGACAAGAAATAAATGTTGATCTTAACTGTACCTGGAAGTGTGTATGTCATTTTAATGCTTTCCCGAAGGCTAAGAATAATCAATCTCAAGAGACAAAACCATGTTCTTTTTTTCCAAAAGGAAAGTGAGTTTCCACATTGATTTAGTGAAGCAGTGTCCTATCCTTTACTGAATACCTTCAAATCATCTTCATCATGTTTTATTTTTCTACCAATCTATCTAAAATGCATTTAATATAGAAGTATCTACCTAAATGTAGAATTATAGTAATGATGTTTATTCTTACTAGTTAGCATATTAACCATTATAATTACAGTAACTACATGCATCCTGTAACTTAGTGTTTCTTTTAGAAACAAAATTCTCCCTGAATACAGTGAAGTCTATTGGTAATAATGGCAACCTTTGTATTTTTTTCTTTTAACAGTCCATATCTGTGCTCTGCAGAACATTGGATAATAGTTTGTTTTATTTCACTTTTTGAAAAAACCATTTTTCTTCAAACCTGCTTGTTTGAAAAAGTGGAAAAAAGCTTGCTTTGTTTCAATTGAGCCTATATTTACAGTTTGAACAGTGCATTTATATTATGATTTCATTTATAATGTATATATGTCTCTGTGTGTCCAGTAAGGGGAGAATATACAAAGAGCTATGAGAGTTAAGATGATCCAGACATCTCTTTCATCTTGGGAACACTGGGCATAATTTCAGAGAGGCTGAATGTGAGCTGGATATTGAGGAAGGGAATGTTCTTTTAATGGAACGCAAGGCTTTTCTAAGGAAGGGGATGATATGAGTATTGGATGCAGTTGAGAAAACCCTCTGAGAATTTCAGGCTTTCCAGTTTGGTGTGGATTGTTTTTTAAGGTTAATTTGGGTCAGGCGATTTTGATTTGGATTCCCTTCAAACTTGACTCTGAGACAAAGATTTGGGTGCCTGCAGGTTGTTTATTTGGGAATTACTTTCAAGAAGTATAAATGAGGAAATAAGGCAGTGAAGGGAGAAAAGCACCAACACAGGGTTCATTGATGAGCGAGTTACCTCTGTGGGCACCTGGGGCCCAGTCCTTTTAGGGAACCCTGTAGTAAACCACGTGGGACACATTATTACACTGGAAGAGGGGGAAGTTGGGTCATTTATCTTTGAAGTCTCATTCTGCATTGGTTGAGGATTGAGGAATAAGGTATCTACATCAACCCTTGTCTGGGTAGCTACTGTAGGCAGCAAGTCGAACTCCCCAGTTGTTGGGGAAATGCCTCAGAGAGAGGAGAAACACAGGAGCTTGAGAAGAAAATTCGACAGCAGGTTGGGAATCATGTCCATCTATAGCTTTAGGTGTACTCATGATAGCTGAGAGGGTATGGGAAAGGGCATCAACAGAGTCTACTTCAAAGACCTTGAATGCCAAGGTAAGCCTTTCTTTTCTTTTTTTGACCACACCATGTGACATGTGGAATCTAAGCTCCCCAACCAGGGATTGAAGCTGTGCCCTTTGCATTGAAAGTACAGTGTCTTAACCCCTGGATTGCTAGGGAAGTCCCAAGGTGAGGCTTTTTCAACAGATGATGAACTCTTGAGATTAGCTGAGAAATAGGAAGACAAGTGTATCAGGAAGACACATAGTGAATTGCTTGGAGAATAAACACTGCAGGGCAAAGCAACCAGATATGGGATATGATTTATGCAGTAATAGTTAATCAGACTTTAAATTACACATGGTGTAGGTAGAATGAGAATGAGTCAGTGGGAATGAAGAGAAGAAATATTCTGGGTAATTGATTCATGTTGAGGTTTGAAAGAGAACAACAAAATTCTGTAAAGCAATTATCCTTCAATTTAAAAAATTTAATTTAAAAAATAAAATGACGTGAAAGTAAAAAAAATATTCTGGGTAAAGTTTGAAGAAAAGATGTCAAATGATCATTCCTAGGGGTTATGAGAGAGAGAGCTGAGAAGGAATACAAACTTAGAAACTTTCTGTGAGGAATAGAGACCTTTTATGAGCCTAAATCGTTTGGAGATTCATAGAAAGCCAAAGAATGTGCACTAGGGGTAGGGAGGGAATGCATAGAAGTGACAAAAATTAATTTTTATCCACTCAGTTCAGAATCTTAGGAACATTGAGAAATCTCTGATTCCTTCCAGTCTCATTTCCACCTGTGGGACAGGTTCTCGTTTGAGTCATAGTTGTCAGTTTCACTATCCACTAGAAATATCTAACAAAGCTTGTAAAAATCATGTCTAGGCCTCTTCTCAGGCCAGTTAGACTCCAGGAGTGACACTCAGGCTTTAGTGGTTTTTCCAGCTCCCCAGATTACTCCACAAGGGAGAACCACTGGGTTATTGTCACCAAGTATTTAATAAATTCTATTTTAATCCTCAACATCAATTCATCAGTTCTAATTCTGATTTTCTCTTATAAATGGGATACTGTTTGTTTGTTTTTTTTTTTTTTTGAAAGACTTAAATTTCTTATTCAACCACTGTGGTAACTGTACCCTGCTACCTTGACGACATTCAGTTCAGTTCAGTCACTCAGCCGTGTCCGACTCTTTGCGACCCTGTGAATCGCAGCACACCAGGCCTCCCCTCCATCACCAACTCCCGGAGTTCACTCAGACTCATGTCCATTGAGTCAGTGATGCCATCCAGCCATCTCATACTCTGTTGTCCCCTTCTCCTCCTGCCCCCAATCCTTCCCAGCATCAGTGTTTTCCAATGAGTCAACTCTTCGCATGAGGTGGCCAAAGTACTGGAGTTTCAGCTTTAGCATCATTCCTTCCAAAGAAATCCCAAGGCTGATCTCCTTCAGAATGGACTGGTTGGCTCTCCTTGCAGTCCAAGGGACTCTCAAGAGTCTTCTCCAACACTCACATCCATACATGACTACTGGAAAAACCATAGCCTTGACTAGACGGACCTTAGTCGGCAAAGTAATGTCTCTGCTTTTGAATATACTATCTAGATTGGTCATAACTTTTCTCCAAGGAGTAAGTGTCTTTTAATTTCATGGCTGCAGTCACCATCTGCAGTGATTTTGGAGCCCAAAAAAATAAAGTCTGACACTGTTTCCACTGTTTCCCCATCTATTTCCCATGAAGTAATGGGACCGGGTGCCATGAACTTCATTTTCTGAATGTTGAGCTTTAAGCCAACTTTTCCACTCTCCTCTTTCACTTTCATCAAGAGGCTTTTGAGTTCCTCTTTACTTTCTGCCATAAGGGTGGTGTCATCTGCATATCTGAGGTTATTGATATTTCTCCCGCCAATCTTGATTCCAGCTTGTGTTTCTTCCAGTCCAGCATTTCTCATAATGTTGATGACATTACTAGCATCCAAATCCTCTATTTTTCTTTTTTTTTTGCCAAACTTTTCCAGCCTTGAATAATATCTGACCTTTAGTCCTAAGGGTAAAGCTTTGTTGGCAGGCTTTCCTAATGCCAATAGATAGCCTGCCAGCTTGAATGTGTTCATCACAGTCCCATGTGCTGTCCCAATCTCTAATATAGGTAAAATTCCTCCAAAGTTCACAGCTAAACTTTGTTTCTCCTGATTTTTAAAATCATGGTTTTTTTTTTTTTCTGACATGTTGTAAGAATCCATTATGTTTTCTTTTCTGTATGGGCTGAGTGAAACTTTAGATTTTTGGAAATGTAAAATTTAAATTTTACACTTAAATTCAGTGAGTATAGTACACTTGCTACCAAGAAATTGAAGCCAGTTGACCAAGCCAACCACCTCTTCCAGCCTGCTCCCGCCCTGTTCAATATATTGAACCCCAATGTCTTGGCCTCCCACAATGTCATTATTCAACATATGTATCTACTTATCTTGTATCTGTATCAACCGTACCTGTTCCCTCTAGTGTCTGTTTATGAGATGTTTCTGTCTTCCTCCAATCTAATCCAAACCCTTGTGCTATGGATTTTATATTTTCCTTCTTCCTTAGTGATCTTTCTTTATTTAATTCCCTTCTTCCTCCAGTTACTTAGATCTCTAAAAGACTATTTTTGTCTTCCGTCTTTAAAACAACAAACAAATGGAAAGCAATCAAACAAGTCATCTCTTTTGGGTCCTAAGTTTTCCTCTCGTCAATCTTAGCCTTTCTCCTTCCCTTTGCTGCCAAAAATAGTTTAAAAAGTAGTCTACACTACATACATTTACTTTCTCACTACTTTATGGTTTGACCTATGACAGCTCTTCTTTACTGAAACTGCTTTGCAGAGGTTCCCAGTGACCTCCCAGTTGCTGAAACTAAATGTTTCTTTATCGGATGTCCTCCTTACAAAAGTTAATAGTTTCACTATCTCTCCCTTTGAAATGTACTCCACCACATGGAGTGATATCATTTTCTTGCCTCTCTAGCCACTCTATATCAACCTCTTTTACAGGCTTAGCTCTACTCTGGCCTTAAACATTATTTTTTACTACAATCCCAATCTTGATGCTCTTCTAGACTTTTTATATTTTCCATGAGTTAATTCTTGCATTAACTCATGTTAATGTTCTTGTAAACGAGGCAGAGTGCCAAAGAATTGATGCCTTTGAACTGTGGTGCTGGAAAAGACTCCTGAAAGTCCCTTGGACTGCAAGGAGATCAAACCAGTCAGTCTTAAGGGAAATCAACCCTGAATCTCATTGGAAGGACTGATGCTGAAGCTGAAACTCCAGTATTTTGGTCACCTGATGCAAACAGCTGACTCATTGGAAAAGTCCCTGATGCTGGGAAAGATTGAAGGCAGAAGGAGAAGAGGGTATCAGAAGATGAGATGGCTGGATGGCATCACTGATGCATGATGCAATGAACATGAACTTGGGCAAATTCTGGGAGATGGTGGGGGACAGAGAGGCCTGATGCACTGCAGTTCATGGGATTGCAAAGAGTTGGACCTAACTGGACAACTGAACAATAATTCTTGCATATCGTCAATTCCAGGATCTTTATATCCCACACAAATGTCTCATCCAAATTCCAGGTCTGTGTTTTCAACCTCCTTTTGCATGTACCACAAACACCTCAAATTCATCCTGTTAGTTCTCAAGCTACTGCCCCTGGCTACTACATCTACCACTCTGTTGAACATGCTTGGGAAAAAATCTCTAATGCTCTCCTAGTTGAAAAGTCCAATTGACATTCTCTCCTCAATACATCATTTTGACTTCCAGGGTTCTGTGGTTTCCTGTGGCATATACTTCTCTCTAAAAGTTTCTTCTCTCTCTTTTTTAAAAAAAGTATTTATTTTATTTATTTGCTGCTCTGGGTCTTAGCTGTGCCACGTGGGATCTCCCATCTTCATTGCAGCACGTAGGATCTTTAGTTGCAGCATGCAAACTCTTAGTTGCATCATGTGAGATCTAGTTCCCTGAGCAAGGATCGAACCCAGGCTTCCCACACTGGTAGCATGGAGTCTTAGCCACTGGACCCCAGGTAAGTCCCTCTTCTCTCTTTTTTACACACTTCTCTCTTTCCAACTTGCTTTGTAGATCTTGGTATTACTCCAGATTCTGACGTGATATAGTTAACAGTTAAGTAGAATCCTCATGCCTGGTATGATGGAGAAAGACCATGTGTAATGGAAAGAACGAGATGGTTGGATGGCATCACTGACTCAATGGACATGAGTTTGGGCAAGCTCTGGACGATGGTGAAGGACAGGAAACCTGGCGTGCTGTAGTCCATGAGGTCACAAAGAGTCAGACATAACTGTGTGACTGAACTGAATGGAAAGAAAGTTAAGTTCCAAGATATTAATTAAGGAAGTGGTAAGAGAATGATGCTAGCATGACCCATAATGAAAAGATGCAAAGTTCTCTGTTTAGGTTCAGTACAAGTGAGAATATTTTTTTGAATCAAATGTAATGACTTTAAGTCACTATCTCCAATCTTCAAGTTTTTCTGAATCACACTAACTCACAGCTATTTGAAGAAGACTAAAGACAAGAATGAAATATAATTTACTGTTTATTTGTGAGTTACTTGAAGACAGAACTCATTCTTTCATCTCTGAATTGCTAACATCTAATGCACTACCTGATCATTTTAATACAAACAAACAAAATTTTGAAAACAAAGGAATGACTCAAAAGCCCTCAGTGCCCAGCTAATGAGATGTGTGTACTTTTCAATCTATATAGCCTTCAGAAGTTCAGTAGCAAGAAGAGAAAAAAAAGGGTGGTGGTTACATGCACTGGTTGATCATTTGCAAGGTAGGCCCAATGGAAGGTGATGAAGTAAAACCAAAAGGGATCTTTTTGAAGAAGATGGATTGGATTCCAATGATAGATAAAAATAAACATCTTGTAGAAACACGTATGGGATAGGTCATAAGATAGCAGGCTGTGATCAGAAGGGAAACTTCAGAGTTTCTAATCTTGAGTGAGGAGAGTGACTATTCCAGAGTTGATTAAAGCTGTGAGGAGACAAGGTAGGGCAAAGGGCTGTGATATGAAGTGGTAGGAAACAGGGGCAATGGGGATAGGGAAGAACACTGTTATCCAAGTGCCAAAGAAAGTGAGAGAAGTTTCTATCCCTGAGAGGTAGTATGGCTCAGTGATTAGAAGTGCAGACTGTGGATTTAGAACTGAGGTTTAACTCAAACTTCTATCATTTACCAGCTATATGACCCTCAGTAAGTGACTTTGGGCAAATTTTTTGACTTAGCCAAGTCTAAGTATCATATCTGTAAAACAGCGATAATGGTATCTGTCTAATAAGGTTGTTATCTGGATTAAATGAGATAATGCTTAATATATGGTGGCTAACATAGATTACAGAGAAGGCAATGGCACCCCGCTCCAGTACTCTTGCCTAGAAAATCCCATGGACAGAGGGCCTGGTGGGCTGCAGTCCATGGGGTCGCTAAGAGTTGGACACAACTGAGTGACTTCACTTTCACGCATTGGAGAAGGAAATGGCAACCCACTCCAGTGTTCTTGCCTGGAGAATCCCAGGGATGGGGGAGCCTGGTGGGCTGCTGTCTATGAGGTCGCACAGAGTCAGACGTGACTGAAGCGACTTAGCAGCAGCAGCAGCAACATAGATTAAGCTTTCAGTAATTGTTATCTAAAACACATAGACAGGGACTTGCCTGGTGGTCCAATGGTTAAGACTTCACACCCCCAATGCAGGGGGCTCGAGTTAGATCCCTGATCAGGAAACTAGATCCCACATGCCACAACTGAGACCTGGCACAGCCAAATACATACAGAAACAAACAAAAAAAAACCCCAAAACATAGACATTGGCTTTGAGGACAGGGCCATAATGATATGAGAGTTGGCTTGATTTTCAAACATTGAAAAGTGAGAGTAGATACTGAAATTCTTTCTAGTCACCGAGTCCAAATAATAAATTCTTTACAGAGTTGAAAAACAAGATCTCTCAGTGTGATCATGGAACACTTTCTAGTAATCTTTGGAGAGCAACTTAATTTAGCCTGAGTTCCACAGAAAATCAATCTTGCCAAAGCGAGCACAAGCAAATCAAATACTTATTGCGAATACTTTATAGAGGCATTTACTCACAGAATCAAGAGTGAGAGAAAGGAGTGCTGAGGCAGAAAGTGAAAGCAAATATTGGGTTGGCCCCAAAGTTCGTTCAGGCTTTTCTGTAAGCTATTCTAGAACAAACTTTTTGGCCAACTCAGTATAAAGAACATGCTACGTGATTGGGCATAGCTTCATAATAAGCTAACTAGCTTATCTTGACAGATGGCTTGAGGGCAGTACTACCTTTATCCCTGGCAGCAGAGGGTACTTGCCTTGAGCCATGTTTAACACATGGGCTTCCGAGGTGGCTCAGTGGCATAGAATCTGCCTGCCAATGCAGGAGACATGGGTTTGATCCCTGATCTAGGAAGATCCCCTGGAGAAGGAAATGGTAACCCACTCCAGTATTCTTGCCTGGGAAATCCCATGGACAGAGGAGCCTGGCAGGCTGCAGTCCATGGGGTTGCAAAAGAGTCAGACACAACTGAGCAAGCATGATGTACAACACACAGGCACACATACACATACACACACACACACACACACACACACAATTAAAGAACACATGTATGCCTGTTTCACTAGAGACAGAGCACTCAGGAGTTCTGGGACCGCCACAGTCCATGTTGTAAACATCTGCTTTTGTGACTTACACCATGGAGACCCCAGGGAAGTGTCTCTTGATATCTCTTGCCTTATGTTATCTGATACCAATTACAAGTCAACCTACTGCCATTGTTGGAAGTGGAGTTGTGCTCTGCTTCAAATTGCAGGGAAGATTTGAGTGGCAGAAGCACTTAGGTAAGAGGAAAAACAAAACAATTCACTTATAGTGAATTCTTGCATTCCCTCATTAGGAAGTGGCCTGATGAATATTTTTTTTTAACTTCACCTCCGTGTTTCTACAAATGCCCCCATTATCCTTCTAAGACCTCCAAGAAACTTAAAGGAAACTTTTTTATATAAGAAAAACATTATATGCTTCAGACCTTTCTTGTCTCTTATCTTCTCCAGTAGCTCATACTTTAGAGAAGAGATGTGTTTCTGTTTACATGAGGTGCGTGACAGGGGCAGATGTCTCCTCAGTTCAACATCCCCACCAATGAGAACCAATAGTGAATTCTTGCATTCCCTCATTAGGAAGTGGCCTGATGAATATTTTTTTTTAACTTCACCTCCGTGTTTCTACAAATGCCCCCATTATCCTTCTAAGACCTCCAAGAAACTTAAAGGAAACTTTTTTATATAAGAAAAACATTATATGCTTCAGACCTTTCTTGTCTCTTATCTTCTCCAGTAGCTCATACTTTAGAGAAGAGATGTGTTTCTGTTTACATGAGGTGCGTGACAGGGGCAGATGTCTCCTCAGTTCAACATCCCCACCAATGAGAACCTCACTGTGCATGCGTGCTCAGTCATTCTGTCATGTCCAACTCTTTTTGTGACCCCATGAAGTGTGGCCTGAAAGGATCCTCTGTCCATGAAATTTCCCAGCAAGAATACTGGAGTGGGTTGCCATTTCCTTCTTCAAGGGATCTTCCTGACCCAGGAATCCAACACGCGTCTCCTGCAGTGGCAAGCAGATCCTTTACCACTGTGCCACCTGGCTACTTATCTTAGAAGAAAACTTACCTCACTAAAGAAGTGCTAATATAAATACCATATGACCCAGCAATCCTGCTGCTGGGCATACACACCAAGGAAACCAGAATTGAAAGAGACACGTGTACCCCAATGTTCATTGCAGCACTGTTTATAACAGCCAGGACATGGAAACAACCTAGATGTCCATCAGCAGATGAATGGATAAGAAAGCTGTGGTACATATACACAATGGAGTATTACTCAGCCATTAAAAAGAATACATTTGAATCAGTTCTAATGAGGTGGATGAAGCTGGAGCCGATTATACAGAGTAAAGTAAGCCAGAAAGAAAAACACCAATACAGTATACTAACACATATATATGGAATTTAGAAACATGGTAATGATAACCCTGTATGCGAGACAGCAAAAGAGACACAGATTAATAGAACAGACTTTTGGACTCTGAAGGAGAGGGAGAGGGTGGGAGGTTTTGGGAGAATGGCACTGAAACATGTATACTATCATGTAAGAAATGAATTGCCAGTCTATGTTCTATACAGGATACAGGATACTTGGGACTGGTGCACGGGGATGATCCAGAGAGTTGATATGGGATGGGAGGTGGTGGGGGGGCTGTTCAGGATTGGGAACTCATGGACACCCGAGACGGATTCATGTCAATGTATGGCAAAACCAATACAGTATTGTAAAGTAAAATAAAGTAAAAATAAAAAATTTTTTTAAAGTGCTAACGTTTTTGGCCTCTGAAGACAAGGCAAGTGTCTTAAAAGGAAAGCATTTTCTTCCTGTTACTATGACTCTGTTCCTAGCAAAATAATAATAGTGATAAAATAGTACTTACCAGCATTTGATCCTTCTAGAACTTGATTTATATAATAGGATCCACATCTCCTGTCTCCTGCTGTCTCACATTAGCTGTGAATGGCTCCATCACACTTACCCTGAATGGCTGGTGTCAGCCTTAAATGAATTCTTTCAGATTCCACCTCTCTAGATTGATTGAGCCTGGTGGTCTGCACTCCATGGGGTCACAAAGAGTTGGACACGACTGAGCGACCAAGTCAGCACAGCACAGGTTGATTGAGAAAGGAGTGTGGAGAGAGATGTGAGGGGTGCAAGCTGAGAGGTCATTCAGTTCATTGTGCATGTAAGGAAGTGAGACATAGTTGTGATTTTCTAACATCTGATAGATTTTTAAATGCCTTTGCCTAGAATTTCTATAAATTCCTAACAGTAGAGTCTCTCTCGTGTTCCACATTGTTGTCCCTGGCACCCAGAACAATACATTGTATGTGGGAAATGATAAAGACTGTTTAAATGAATCAGTAAATTAATGAGTAAAAATGATTATAATTCTGTTGGATTAACAGTATAGAAATAGAGCCAAATGTATAGGTATAATGAATTGTGTTGTGATCATGTGAATTCCTCCTCAAAGGCTCAATGACTCAGTGGAGGTAATTTAGAGAAAATTTTAAACTATAACCATTAATATCTGTAGTCCTTTCTATGTCAAAGACATTCTTCTTCTTAGGAACCAGAAAATAAAGTGGTACCAACATAATAGCCATATATTTTTTTCTTTTAAAGTTTTCACATTTTGTGTTACCATATTTTTGTTCATTTCTTCATCGTGTGCAGTTATTTTAATAACATTTACCAATTATGTAAACATCTTGATGTAAAATAAATTACAAATTTCCACAATGAATATTTTCATTTCTGTACTAGAACAGAGACCAAAACAGCATGATAGAATATATTTTATCAAACATCCTAGAAAATATCCATCCTTCTGATTTTTTTTTAAAGCAGGTACTATATCCAAATTAAATAACTGTAGATTGTTTCCATTTGTATAAAAATAGATTTTAGATATGTGAAAACTATTCATACTTATCTACAAATGGATAAATTATTAAGAATTTCTTTATGTTCATAATTTTCAAGTTAATTTATCCATTAATCCCCTTGTTCAAATAAAATCTCATAAGAGAACCCAATATATAAGACTAGTAGAAGGCATGTCACTCTGGTTGAAATAGGGGTGCAGCACTGACAACTGCTCATTACCTCTACCTCTGAGGCAGTTGAGCTTGGAGGTGAACTCCAAATTTCCTAGGACTTCACTCAAAACAGTTAAACCACATTTCTCATGGTTTCTTTTTCAGCACTCTTCCAGGGGGCTGACAAAGCAGTCAAATTGTTGAAAGGTAACTGCACACTTTGCGACTGATCATTAAGTAGCAAGTCATTTCTTAAGGAAACAATCTATAGAATTTAATCTTAGCAACAGAATCTAAGTCATATAATTTCTAAACACTAATATCATTTCAACTCTTTTTATGAGAATATTTCTTACTGTTTAACAAACATGTTCATCTATCCTATAGTATTGTGATAATGAGATTTCTTGAAAAGGAAAAAAAAAAATTCTAAGTGCCTTAAGCCTGCAAAAAATACATATTATTCAGGTTCACGAATTTATTCTATCTGCCACAGACCCTCACTGTCTCTTGCCATATAGTTAGACTAAATTATCAACTTTTATCCCTGTCTTCAAACTCTTTCCTCTACCAAACCATCCTACACTCATTACTTGAACACTCTTGAAAAACCCTTCTAATTGTATCATTTTCCTGCTGTAAACACCTGTAATGGCTACTTTTTTTCCCACCAGAGTTTTAAAACTCTCAGAAATAAGTGGAAAATTCAGTCACCAACAAATGCTGACACATGACTAAACACATCATACAAGAATGTCAAAGATGCCTGATCTCTAGGTCTGTGAATCTGTTTCTATTTTGTAAATAAGCTCATTTGTATCACTTTTTAAGATTCCTCATGAGTTATATCATATGATATTTGTCTTTTTCTGTCTGACTTACTCCAGTTCAGTTCAATTCAGTTCAGTCACTCAGTTGTGTCTGAATCTTTGTGACCCCATGAATCGCAGCACTCCAGGCCTCCCTGTCCATCACCAAATCCCGGAGTTCACTCAAACTCACGTCCATCGAGTCAGTGATGCCATCCAGCCATCTCATACTCTGTTGTCCCCTTTTCCTCCTGCCCCCAACCCCTCCCAGCATCAGGGTCTTTTCCAATGAGTCAACTCTTCGCATGAGGTGGCCAAAGTACTAGAGCTTCAGCTTTAGCATCATTCCTTCCAAAGAACACCCGGGACTGATCTCCTTCAGAATGGACTGGTTGGATCTCCTTGCAGTCCAAGGAACTCTCGAGAGTCTTCTCCAACACCACAGTTCAAAAGCATCAATTTTTCGGCGCTCAGCCTTCTTCACAGTCCAACTCTCACATCCATACATGACCACAGGAAAAACCATAGCCTTGACTAGACGGACCTTTGTTGGCAAAGTAATGTCTCTGCTTTTGAATATGTTATCTGCTACTGCTAAGTCACGTCAGTCGTGTCCAACTCTTTGCGACCCCATGGACTGCAGCCCACCAGGCTCCCCATCCATGGGATTTTCCAGGCAAGAATACTGGAGTGGGTTGCCATTGCCTTCTCCGGAATATGCTATCTAGGTTGGTCATAACTTTCCTTCCAAGGAGTACTGCTGCTGCTACTGCTGCTAAGTCACTTCAGTCGTGTCTGACTCTGTGCGACCCCGTAGACAGCAGCCCACCAGGCTCCCCCACCCCTGGGATTCTCCAGGCAAGAACACTGGAGTGGGTTGCCATTTCCTTCTCCAATGCATGAAAGTGAAAAGTGAAAGTGAAGTCGCTCAATCGTGTCCGACCCTCAGCGACCCCATGGACTACAGCCTACCAGGCTCCTCTGTCCATGGGATTTTCCAGGCAGGAGTACTAGAGTAGGGTGCCATTGCCTTCTCCTTTCCAAGGAGTAAGCGTCTTTTAATTTCATGGCTGCAATCACCATCTGCAGTGATTTTGGAGCCCAGAAAAATAAAATCTGCCACTGTTTCCACTGTTTCCCCATCTATTTCCCATGAAGTGATGGGACCAGATGCCATGATCTTTGTTTTCTGAATGTTGAGCTTTAAGCCAGCCTTTTCACTCTCCTCTTTCACATTCATCAAGAGGCTTTTTAGCTCCTCTTCACTTTCTGCCATAAGAGTGGTGTCATCTGCATATCTGAGGTTATTGATATTTCTCCCAGCAATCTTGATTCCAGCTTGTGCTTCTTCCAGCCCAGTGTTTCTCATGATGTATTCTGCATATAAGTTAAATAAGCAGGGTGACAATATACAGCCTTGACGTACTCCTTTTCCTATTTGAAACCAGTCTGTTGTTCCATGTCCAGTTCTAACTGTTGCTTCCTGACCTGCATATAGGTTTCTCAAGAGGCAGGTTAGGTGGTCTGGTATTCCCATCTCTTTCAGAATTTTCCACAGTTTGTTGTGATCCACAGTCAAAAGTTTTGACTTACTCCACTTAGTATTAATATGATAATCTTTATGTTCATCTATGTTGTTGCAAATGGCATTGTTTTGTTCTTTTTTAAGACTGTGTAATAGTCTATTGTGTATGTGTACCACATTTTCTTTATCTCTTCATCTGTTGATGGCCTTTTAGGTTGTTTCCATGTCTTGGCTATTATAAATAGTGGTGCAGTGAATATTGGGGTGCTTGTTTCTTTTTGAATTAGAGTTTTCTCCATGTATATGTGCCCAGGAGTGGGATTGCTGGATCATATGGTAGTTCTATGGACTTCTCTGGTGGCTTAGCTGTAAAGAATCTCCTACAATGCAGAAGACACAGTTTTGATCCCTGGATTAAGAAAATTCCCTGGAGAAGGAAATGGCAACCCTCTCCAGTATTCTTGCCTGGGAAATCCCATGAACAGAGGAACCTGGTGGGCTACAGCCCACAGGGTCACAAAAGAATTAGAAGTGACTTAGTGACTAAACAACAATGATAGTTGTATTTTTATTTTTTAAGGAACCTTCATACTATTTACCATAGTGGCTGTACAAGTTTACATTTCCACCCACAGTGTAGGAATACTCTTCACTTTCTTAATGTCATGCTGGTCTGTATGCTTCAGTTATGTCCCAGAAATGTCTTGCTGTAGCTCTTGATCCCACATTATTTAGGCAAAGCAAATTTTAGCTGGTTTACACCTGGAAGTCTTTTCTCCCTGTTAGCCATAAAGTAGATCTGTTGCTTCCCACTCCCATGTTCTTTTTAATGTGGTGACCATATGACTCAGTTTGATGAATTAATCCCAGTTATGCCTGTTCTCCCGGCAAAATTATGAAAACTGCCTTCTTTTTGGAGTTTCAAGGAATCAGAAGGTACTAGGGGTACTAGGGCAATAGCAGAGAGGAAGACAGTATGAAAGACATACTGTGTTCATGGAATGAAAGGCTCAATATATTAAGGATATTAATTCTCTCTAAACTGTTCAATATTTTTAAAACAATACTAATAAAAATGCCAGCAGTATTTTTGGTAAATATAGGCAAACTGATTCTAAAGTTTCTATGTGAGTGAAAATAAACTAGAATAGATAAAATATTTTGAAAAAGAAGAATAAAATGGGAGGAATCATTTTAATAGATATTAAAAACTTACTGTATAACCAGGATAATCAGAAAAGGAGAGATACACACATAGAACAATAGAATATAGAGTCCAGAAAAAGACAAATGTAGCTATTTAGTTTTTATAAAGGTGTAAAATGTTCATGGAATGAAAGGCTCAATATATTAAGGATATTAATTCTCTCTAAACTGTTCAATATTTTTAAAACAATACTAATAAAAATGCCAGCAGTATTTTTGGTAAATATAGGCAAACTGATTCTAAAGTTTCTATGTGAGTGAAAATAAACTAGAATAGATAAAATATTTTGAAAAAGAAGAATAAAATGGGAGGAATCATTTTAATAGATATTAAAAACTTACTGTATAACCAGGATAATCAGAAAAGGAGAGATACACACATAGAACAATAGAATATAGAGTCCAGAAAAAGACAAATGTAGCTATTTAGTTTTTATAAAGGTGTAAAAGAATCCAGTGGAGAAAGGATAGTCTTCTCAGCAAATGTTTTTAGAATAATTGATCATTCAAATGCAAGAAACAGACCAACACAAAGAACTTTTAACCTACCTCACACTTTATACAAGGCTTACTTCAAAATGGATCATAGATTTAAATATATATATAAAATTATAAAACTTTTAAAAGGAAACATAGAACATCTTCATGACATGAATTTAGGTGAAAAAGTTCTTAGATATGATACCAAAGATACATCTATTACAACAAATTGATAAATCAAAGTTTATCAAAATTAAAATGTTATGCTCTGTGAAAGATACTTTTAAGAGGGAAAGAAAGTTACCAACTGTGAGAGCACATTTTCAAATCATTTATCTAGGATATATGTATACAAGGATATGTATCTAGAACACATAAAGAACTTTCAAAGCTCAGCAACAAGAAAATGGAAAATTTTATTAAAAATGGGAGAGTACTCGAGCAGACAATTCACCAAAGAGGATGTAAGGATGGCTAATAAGTATATATTAAGATATAAGTATATAGTAAGATGTTTAATGTCATTAGTCATTAGGGAAGTGCAAGTTACAACCACCATGGTATCTCACCACAACCCTTAGAATGGCCAAAATAAAGAATAGTGACATTATCAAGTGCTGATGAGGATGCAAAGTAATGAGAATTCTCACATAATTCTGATGGGAATACAAAAAGGTATAGCTGCTCTGAAAAAGTGACTTGATACTTTCTAAAAAAGTTTGTTGTTGTTCAGTTCCTCATCGTGTCTGACTCTTTGTGACCCCATGGACTGCAGCACGCCAGGCTTCCCTGTCCATCACCATTTCCCAGAGCTTCCTCAAACTCATGTCCATTGAGTTGGTGATGCCACCCAACCATCTCATCCTCTGTCATCCACTTCTCTGCCTGCCTTCAATCTTTCCCAGCATCAGGGTCTTTTCTAATAAGTCAGCTCTTTGCATCAGGGTGCCAAGGTATTGGAGCTTCAGCTTCAGCATCAGTCCTTCTAATGAAATTCAGGTTTGATTTCCTTTCGTGTTGACTGGTTTGATCTCCTTGCTGTCCATTACGTTTTTTTTAAAATGAGTACAAATGTGTTCCAATGAAATCTAATGAAAACAGGTGGTAGAACAGATGTGATATAAATGTTCTGTGTAGTTTGCTGAGCCCTACCCTAAAGAAATAAAAACTTATGTTCACACAAAACCTGTACACTACTGTTTAATGCAGCTTTATTCATAATTGCGAAACATTCAAGAACCTAAATGTCTTTATGTGAATGGGTAAGCAAACTGTAGTGCAGTCGTTCAGTGGCTTACTACTCAGTAATAAAATAACCATCAATAAACACAAGTTGGATGGATCTCAAGGGAATTACACTGAATATAAAAAGTCAGTATCAAGGTTGCATACTTCATGATTCCATTTGTATGACACTCCAAAACACAAAACTATAGTGATGGAGAACAGGTCAGTTATTGACAAGGGGTTTTGGGGGCCAATGTAATTATAAAGGCATAGCACAGGGAGTTTATTAAGCTGTTCTCTATACTGCTTGCAACGTTATTAACACAAATTTATGTGTATATTTCAGTTCAGAGAACTTTTCACATGTTAACATTTTTAGAAAAAAAGTCAGTTTTACTTTATGGTAACTTTTTAAATTGCAGAGAAAATTAAAAGTGTACCCTTCCTCTCTTAATTGGATCCTAGTTCCCCAATCAGGGATTAAACCCATGCCCCCTGCATTGGAAGGACAGAGTCTTAACCACTGGACCACCAAGGAAGTCCCCATCTTGGATGATAAATTATTTGGTCAACCTACTTGTCGACTCTTTCACAACAGTAATATCTACCCCTAATTTTATCCCTCATTTACAGATGAGAAAACTGAGGCCCATAGTTATTTAGTTATTGGTGGTTGTGCTAAGTGCTGAGCCTATGAGTTCCAAATGCAAAGCTTGACTTTATGTATAAGATTACACAGCCTTCGTTAGATGGCTGTTCACCAGGTGAGCTGCCTCTGTGCAGTCGGTCTGATTACATCAGGTCATCCTTTTTGCTGAAAGTTATCAACAAGTTCCAAGATAGGGTGGGCAGAGAGGACCTTTCTGGGGAGTTAATATTTCAGGCCTGAATGAAAGGAGGAAGTGAACCATGTAAATTTCAATGGTAATGTCCATTACAAGTATAGGAAACATCAAGTGCAACATTTGAAACAAGATCAGATCCATGTGTTCAACTAGTAGTAAGAAGGTCATTGTGACTCAGGTAGAAGGCATTGTGACTCAGGTACAGAGAGTGAAAAGGGGAATTGTAGGATAAACACTCAGAGAAGTAGACATTGCCCAAATCATGTAGAGTTTTGCAAGTCATTGTGGAGACTGGATTTTAATGTAGGTATTGGGTTGGCCAAAAAGATCATTCGAGTTTCTCTGTAACAGAGGTCAGTAAAACCTGAGCAAACTTTTTGGCCAACCCACTATACTGGAAAACCAATGAAGAGTTCTAAATAAGGAAGTGATTCATCTGATTTATGTTTTTGAAATATTACTCGGCACTCTGGGGGAGCAAGCATGAGAGTGGAATGGAGGAGGATCAGTCCGGAGATTATAGCTGTATTCCAGGGTAGAAATGAGGGTTATTCCAGCTGGAGTGGTAACAGAGAGGTCATGGAAAACAGTGAGATTCAGGATACGCCACCAGATAGGTGTCTGAGAGAGAGAGAGGTTATTCAGGTTCTGGGGTAAGCACTGTAGAAGTTTTATCTCAGTGCAGTGGAATCAATGAGAAGTGGTCAGATGGAGGATGTATTTTTGAAGAAAGACACACAGGGCATGATAATTGACTGGTGGAAGGGTTGAAGGAAAAGGGAAGAATGAAAGTTGACTTCTAAGTTTGAAGACTGAGAAAATGGCTAAAATGAGTTACTTGTATAATAAGATAGGAAATATCAAGGAAGCAATAGCTTTGGGAGGGAACTGAAAATCATGCTTCTTAATCCAAGTGAAAATGGCAAGCAATGGCAAATGGTTCTTTGTATGAATCTGGTGTTTGGGAACGAAATCAGAGCAGGAGATGTAAATTTTGGAATTATCACCACCTGGGTATTATATAAAAGTCACAGGACTGGATGAGATCACATAGGGATAGAGTGTACACACAAAAAAGGGACAAAGACTGTGCCCCAGATCACTGTATTATTTAGACACTGGGAAAGGAAGGGTGCATTAGCAGATGAAATTGAGAAGGAGCAAGCTGACGAGGTAGGAGGAAAATCTGGAAACCCAAGTGAAGGAAAATTTCAAGGTTGAGAGTATCAACTTGTATAAAATGTTGCTGGGAGGTCAAGGAAGGTGGGGACAGAAAACTGATTATGGGGCTTGGTATTAAGTAGGTTGGTTACTGGTGACCTTGATAAGAACCTTTTCAGAGTAGAGGGAATAAAAGTCTGAGAGTGGGAGGTAAGAATGTGGAGACTAACTCTTGCATGCTAGTTCTCTTTTTTAAGGAGTGGAGTAAGAGGGGTATGACTTCAAGTGGATGATTTTTAAGTGGGTCCAAATGTAATCTAGTTCACCGTTGATAAGAGTGTCTGGGTAATTACCATGTTTCAAGGACACATTGTTAGGGAGCTCTGTTGTAATTAGAGTTTTTTTTTTAAATCAATAAAAGTTATTTTCTATCTTAAAATATAAATGTCGTATATTAAATGATGGAGCAGAACCAAGTTAATATTTAATTCAATATGAGGATAATCTTTGAGGTCAATTCCATACATTTAAATGAAGCAAAAGACTAACTCTGAAGATAGCTTAATAACTTTACATCTTTGAGAGGCATCTCTAAAATCACCATAGCTGATAAAGCTATCTTCGGAGCTAGTCATTTAATACATGGCATTGACCTACTTTCCTGTTTAATTATTTAAGAGTTAGCTGTTCAGTTGAATCTTGTCCTTGCAATGTGAAGAAAAGGACTATAATTTGTTGTACATTTTTTAGTCAAAATTATGGAGTTCATGTAACAAAAGGATCTGTTACAAGTAAATGTAAAATAAATTATGGGATACTGAACTTATTTTTAGAAACAATGGTTTTTCAGTATGAGGAATTTATATTAGCATTTGATTCCCATTTGTTCCCATTTCTTTTTGACGTTAGACAAATTGACTTCCAAGTTATTTACTTGAGTAGTAATTTACATCTTGTAGATGCGTAGGCAGTTTTGAAGATTGAGATGTTTCATTTTTTACTTTCCCTCAGTAAATAAAAAGTGGGTTTATGGGGGTGAGCAGCAAGGCTATGTTACCTGTCCAAATATGTAAATCTCCTGTATGATATTAAGTGTTATGATTTTCATATTTAAAAGCTTGATTACTTTCCTCTTCTACTCAAGATTATACACCTCTTAATTCACTGGCAGGTTATGACAAAAGCATTGCCCAAACTGCCACATTGGGTCTAGAGCAAGAGTCCCACTAGAACCACAAGCCTCCTCTTTCCCTCTGCCCAACACTGACTCTGACTCATAAATTAGCATAATGATTGATGGATATTATTCATAGTGAGAAACAGAGTTTTGCTAGAAGCCAGGAATAAAGGAACTGATTCAAACTTTTGCAAACCACCAGGAACACTGATGACAGAAACCACATTAAAGTTGTTTCCAGTTTGGCTCTGAAGACAAAGCTAAGTAGATATGTGGGTTTTTTTGTAAAAAAGAATCATTAAAAAGCAAACAAGCCCGGACTTCTCTGGAGATCCAGTGGTTAAGAATTTTAAAATGGTCCACATCAAAAAAAAAAAAAAAAAAGAATCTTTAAAACTCAACCCAGGACAGGTGAACAATAGTTAATTTATGATCACCATGTCACAGACTCACAGATGTTGTGAATATTCATATTTTAAACTACTCTTGTACCTTTTCCTAAGTGGTTCCTTTTCTAAAACAAACACCCACAATCTCATCCCTGTGAGACATAATTTCTTGGTAAAACTCAAGGTCTTTATAAGCATACATATGCTTATATGAAAGTTTATAATATCAAAATTTCTTAGTAACATAGCAAGTATAATATTGAAATGAATAAATTAAAATCTAACAAATTATGTTTAATATGATCCTCTTTTTATTCTCGTGTTCATCTCTAGATTTTTAAAAATTTTTATTGGGGTATGATTACAATGTTGTGTTTCTGCTGTACAGCAAAGTGAATCAGCTAAATGTATACATACATCCACTCTTCTTTATTTATTTTATTTTTTTAATTAATTTTTATTTTTTAGTTTGTTTTGCTTTACAATACTGTATTCGTTTTGCTATACATTGACATGAATCAGCCAGAGTGTACTTGAACTCCCAATCCCGACCTCCCCCCCTCCTGCCCCACACCATCTCTCTGGATTATCCCTGTGCATCAGTCCCAAGCATCCTGCATCCTGCATCAAACCTAGACCGGCGATTCGTTTCATCCACTCTTCTTTAAATTTCCTTCCCATTTTGAACACCACAGAGCATCGAGTAGAGTTCCCTGTGCTATCCTGAGTGTCATAGGATCCATAAGAGATCAACAATTGATATGAAATATATAGAATTTGGAAATAATTTAGAGAAAAGCAAAAATAATGATAAGAATGCAGTCTTGGGAAGTCAACAGTCTGAACAGAGAGTGAATGTGTTTTTCAAAAAAAGAAGACAGGGTTTTAATTAATTTTTGTTCTGCTTGCTTATAGAAAAGAAACAAGGTTATAGTACCAACACTTAGTGTTTAAGCAAGAAAATCAGCAAAGAGAGTATAATAACAGAAAAGATAAGACAAAGAGATTAACAGTAAAATAAGCACACAGGACACCTCCCAAGAGGCTCTCTATTGTATGTGCTTGCTGGAGGTGGACCACCTATTTGATTCCGTGCTTCCCCTGAAGCACATGTAAAAATGTTAACAGAGGAAATTATATCATCATCCAGAGAAAATTTTCAGAACAACCACACCAAGACCAGACAAAAAAGCTATTATCTTACACAATTATCAGCACCCTCAATGACTGCCTTTCAGTGATACAGCAATGTATTTCATAGGACTGCTTCTTGAAGATTTCGTTAATGAATGACTAGCGTAATATCAAAGAATATTCAAGGGAACCATTTCTAGGAGATAGTAAGACAATATGCCCAGGGGCGTTGCATGGTCAGTCTGACATCATATAGAGTAAGACTTTAGTGCTGAGCTGTTGAATACAGTAGCCACGAGCTATATAAGGCTACTTAGATTAAATTTAAATTCAGTCAGTTCAGTTCAGTTGCTCAGTCATGTCCGACTCTCTGCGACCCCATGAATCGCAGCACGCCAGGCCTCCCTGTCCATCACCAA
>SJXQ01011670.1:277375-295048 GCA_006408695.1 Aepyceros melampus
CTGCCCCATGTATATTGCAATATATCTTTTATCTGTTACCTAAATTACATTCAGAACGACATTTAAAAAGCAGAAATATGACTATGTATCCTCTTAATTGAATACCTTTCAATGAAATGAAATCCTTCACAATTCCAGAATCCTTGAATTTTCTGGCCCCTGTCTGCCTCACCACTCCCATATCACACTAGTCCCTCTCCATGGCTTCATCACCCTGGCCTGTTTCTTGGATGTGTTCCATGCTCCTTGTGATATCAGGGCTGTTCAGTTCCTGGAAATGGCTCTCCCAGTTTTGTCTCAGCAGAAACATCATACCCAAAGGAACCCTCCCCTTCCCTCCTCTATATTATCAGGTTCCTTTCCCTCTTCTCACACAGTCACTTATTCAGTTCAGTTCAGTCGCTCAGTTGTGTCCGACTCTTTGCGACCCCATGAATCGCAGCACTCCAGGCCTCCCTGTCCATCACCAACTCCTGGAGTTCACTCAGACTCAAGTCCATTGAGTCCGTGATGCCATCCAGCCATCTCATCCTCTGTCGTCCCCTTCTCCTCCTGCCCCCAATCCCTCCCAGCATCAGAGTCTTTTCCAATGAGTCAACTCTTCGCATAAGGTGACCAAAGTACTGGAGTTTCAGCTTCAGCATCATTCCTTCCAAAGAAATCCCAGGCACTTATAATTGCAATTAAATACATAATTATAATTATGTATTTAACTATGACCTCCCTGGTTTGACCTTACATTCTGTAAGAACAGGAAAAAGTCTATTGAGTTCACTGCTATATTCCTCCTGCCTGATACAGGGTCTGACATAAGATACTCAATAATTCAACACATGATGTAATACAGACGTATCAGAGAGATCAGTAGCCACATTAGGAGCACTAGGATGCTTTCTCTGAGAACATACCTGAGCTTCTTTAGTAAGGATTGGTAAAAATTGGCCAATACAAGGTGGTGATTGAGATCTCCCTGGAAGGGACTTCCTTGTTAGTCTAGTGGTTAAGACTCTGTGCTTCCAATTAAGGGGCATGAGTTTGATCCCTGATCAGGGAATCAAGACCCCCACATACCACATAGTGCAGCCAAATTAAAAAAAAAATCTTGGAAAATATATCTGAAGCACTTGTTATAAGTCAGGCTTAGTGGTAAGCACTTCCTGTTCCCTACCCCATATGTCATTTGAAGAAGCGGGAACACAGGGAAACTGAAGAATTCACCAACATGACAGTCAGGATTTGTATCCAGATGTTTTGACTGGAGAGGCCCTGAGACATTATAACTATAGACCTTTCTCTGTGAAAGAACCTTAGAATTAAAAACAACAGCAACAACAACAACAACAGTAGTAGCCTATTAAAAATCTGCAGGGACTTCCCTGGTCGTCCAGGGGTTAAGACTCCATGCTTCCGTTGCAGGGGACAGGGGTTTGATCCCTGGCCAGGGAGCTAAGATCCCACATGCTGTGTGGCATGGCCAAAAAAATTTTTTTAATGTTTTTAAAACATCAGCAGACCCGTGTCTCTGGTTTTGGACCCTGTTATACAACATCCCAGGAGCAGATTTATAATCAGTGGAACTACAGAGAGACTGAGTGTTGTCGGTATTTGTCTTTGCATTTGATGGTGATCTGGGCTGATTGACGGGGCTGGGACTGGATAGATCTGGTTGTCTGAAATGAACCGCTGTATGACTGGCCAACTGGGAAGAGGGACTCCACTCATGAGGCAAGCAGCTGGGTGAGTGAGCGACTGCTCTCTACTCCTGGATTGAGTGCAACTGTAGATGACAGTCTGCCTCAGCTTGTAAGTTCTTGTCAAGGAAATGATCTCAAGCAAAATTGCACTGGAAAACATTTACCAGTTGGGAGGTCTGTCTGAAAGGGACAGTGTTCTGTACTAGAAAAGAGACAGCGTGAGGCAGAGTAAGCATCCTTGGGGGTAAGAAAGCAATATAAGTAGCTACAATGGTTGCAGCTCTGCTTCGCATTTAGTTGTTCCCTGTAGTTTGTTTTCTTGGCAAAATTTTTGGAATATTACATTATCCGAGACAGGGGGACATAGTGTGTCCAGTATTCACCTGGATATTGCATAAGCAGTAGCTGCACTCTCTCTGATTTCCTGTGGCCTGTTTACCAAGTTCAGGAGCCAAGAACTCGCTCCCTTTGTACTTCCTGTAGATTTCTCCAATAGGTCTAATCCTGCCATTCTTTCCTGATATACTGGACAGTGATTATTTCAGTCAATTCTCTTCCATCTACCTCCACAATTTAAATAACGCCTGTCAGCCAGTATGGATTTTGGAGATGTCAGGGGAGGAGTTCTGACTTTAACTGACCATGAGATTGTATCAGCCCTCTTTGAAACACTAGCCTGGCAATGTGTGGGTAATGACCCAGTTACAGTATTACTGGATATGGTTTTAACACTAAGTATTTGAAAGACATTTGGCAAAGACCAACTCTTTCTGTAGATAGAGCTCAACTGGAAATAAAGCAGCAATCACTTCTCCCATGGCCTTGTTCACTCCCGGATCATTAAACATTTTGATACTTTAAAGGATGTCTTTTGTTGTGGCTGATGTGGTTCTATTCCTATAGGCAGCATCCCAAAAAAGTAGAAGAGAAAAAAAGCACTTTTCTCTATAATTTAGAGTCTGATGCTGGAATCCATGGAAAAGGGGAAGATTTCATGAAACAAGTAGGTATGTTGCAGTGAGATGGTTCTCAAACTGATTCCACTCCAGGAGTGACCTATAGACCTCATCATGTTAGAGTTATTTGGTACTTGAAAACTGGAGTTTAAAAACATCTCTTATTTCTCCTTGCCAGCCAGACATTGTCTGATAATGCTAGTAGGTCTGTGTGTCTATTTAATGGCAATGATGTTAAAGTAAATTGTAGTTTTCAAAAAGTCTCTTCCAAGTAACGGTGGTAATTTGACTCCAAGTAATTGTGTCAAAGAAGTGGTTCTAACTCAGTTCCTTTGCAGAGGTTGGAGCAAAGAGAGTTTGTAAGTTTTGAGCTTCCCTGGAAAACTCTGAAACAGAATTCATGCTCTGATGTATAGAAGCAGGTGGTTACCTTGATGTTCCTAGACTGGTTTTCTCCTGACTTAATGATTTGCCTACGTATCCATGCTACCTTTTCTGTAGACCAGAGCCAAGTTCGCCATTCTTGCACATGTGAATCTGATGCCAACTACGTGGCAGGGAGAGGGAAGATGTAGAGGTGACGGAACATGGGTCAGGCAGTAGCTGCTTTACTCCAGGGCTGGTGTGTGTGGCCATACACACACCGTTCATACATTCAGCATTGAGGGGCACCAAGCCCAGAAATCAAGCCTGTACTTCTCTTGCCACATTATGCACGTGTTCTTTACATCAGACCACCAATTCCGCTGTCTAATAGGGTTACAGTACCCTTACACCCCTGGGTTGTACAGGATGCAAGGGGACGCCTTAGATCAGATTCTTTAGAGGCAGAGCCTGAAACAGAGCTTCTTGTTTAAGTGTAGAATGACTGAGCATTGTTGGTTGTCCAGGACTGAGGGAGTGCCCAGGAGGTGGAGCTTTCAGTCCCCAGACTGGGAGAATCTTGAGCAAATCACAGCGATTTGACCACACTCTCAAGTGACATATCACAGGAGTTTTCAGGACAGAGAAAGTGAGGGAAACAGGATGGGGTAAGAGAAGTAAGCTAAGCAAGGAAGTAAGCTCAGCTGGAGAATTGTTTTAGCTCAGTCCATGGGGGAACTCTGAGGCATGGATTGGTTCCTCCCGTCTTGAGATAAGGGCGTTGGTTTCTGTAACCTTGTATCAATCAGTCATTGAACACTGGGGCATGGAGGATGTGGAACTTCCTGGATGTGACAGTGCTCTTGAGGCAAACAGCAATGCAGGCAGTTCTCCTGAAAAGGGGGCATTGGTGTGGGCTCACTCTCAGAGGAGCTGGGTGCAGCTACCTCGTGAAAGAAATATGAGAGGTGTAAGCTAAGCAAGGAAGTAAGCTCAGCTGGAGAATTGTTTTAGCTCAGTCCATGGGGGAACTCTGAGGCATGGATTGGTTCCTCCCGTCTTGAGATAAGGGCGTTGGTTTCTGTAACCTTGTATCAATCAGTCATTGAACACTGGGGCATGGAGGATGTGGAACTTCCTGGATGTGACAGTGCTCTTGAGGCAAACAGCAATGCAGGCAGTTCTCCTGAAAAGGGGGCATTGGTGTGGGCTCACTCTCAGAGGAGCTGGGTGCAGCTACCTCGTGAAAGAAATATGAGAGGAGCCCAGGTGTTCACACCTACACTCTGTGCATAACAGTGACTCCAGGGAGAGTGGTAGGGATAGCACAAGATTTGTATCACTTAGTACCAAAGAGAAAGCATGCTTTGGGAGAGCGGGTAGTTCTTGGTGGCCAGATCAGGAGTAAGAACAGGGGGTTTTTGCTCTTAGGGCAGCAAACCCACCATATACTTCTGTGGAAAAAGAATGGTGATGTCATCTCTTCAAGCACCATAACTATCTCCTCCCCACCCTCGGTGTGTCTCTGTCCTCACTATGTAAGTGTGAGAGCAAAAGAGTTCATTATGTTCTCTCAGTGTCTCGGAAACTCCTGGAAGCAGCATTTTTGCCGGTGTCTCAGTTTGGTGGCCAACTTGTTCTGGTTTGCTTGGGAGTCTCCTGGTTTTAGCAACAACACCAACAACAACAAAAAAAGCCCCACATCCTGGAAGACCCCAGTCCTAGGCAAACCAGTATCTCTGGGAAACTCTAGTTCTAAGAGTTTAAACCACTAAATGGTTCCCCCAGGGGTCAGGATTTTCATGCCCCAGATAGTCTCCAAAGTAAGAGAGCCAATAGATTGCATTCAAATCTGGAATCCTTTTAGGCATTATAGTAATAATACATGTTGAATGCCAATAAAACTTTACTATAGCTGCTGGAGTGTAGAGTAAAAATGAAAAACTACAGATAAATAAGAAACACAAGGCAATGAATTCCAAACTGGGCATTTGGATTGTTGGACTGGATAAGTAAGAGATCATTGGAAGACTGAGTAGTGGTTGATGTGATTGGAGACGCACTTGAGGAAGATTGATCCGGAGGGAGGTGTGTAAAATCTAGAACAGAGAAGTCCCAAAGTAAATCGGTGTAAGTATTTTCTCTTTGGGGAACTTTAGTCTAGTGGGCTGGCAGCAGTATCAGTCACACCCTGTTTTTCTTGGCCTCACTCTGATTGATCTTTGAAATTTCACCTGTGCTCTAGAAGCTGGATGTATTTGCATAATATACCACTAGAAGGAAACATGAGGAATTGGGCCCCCCCAAAAAATTCCTTTAGGGAGAACTGCATGGCTAGAGAGCAAAGTGCTGGGGAGATAGTTAATCATACGCCCTTTGGAACTTTGGAATTTTGAACAATGAGAATGTATCATCAATGCAAACATTTATAATATTTAAATTTAATAAGCAAGAAAAACAACAAAGAAGCTAGGAAGGAGGAAAGAACCCAGATGAAACAGGCTGAACTGGATTTTTGAATTCTACATCTAATTTTCCAGGCCAAATTGACTAATTCTGAGTCTCATTTAGTTCCATTTGTATATAGTAATCAGTGAATAATTGATGTTTAATTTTATTTTGTCAGTGATATAAATATGAAATTACTTGAAGTTATCTTCTATATTTCCATGTAAAACAGCAACAAAAATAAATAGAAAACACATATGTACATGGGGAAGTTAAAGTTCAGTTTAAGCAGCATGATATGGTGGAAAGTGCATGGGTTTTGGAATGAGTCAACTGAGTTAATATCCTAGTTGTATCACCTAATAGCTGTCGGCTTGGGAGGCAGGTTACTTATCCTAATTGAGCCCATTTTCTTGTCTGTAAGTGATAATGCAAATAAGTTCAGTAAGTGATAATTTAAAAAGTTTATTTGGGTTTTTCAGCAAGGTGTTACAGAAAACTCCAAATGATCTTTTGGCCAACCCAATAATAGCTACCTCAAAGGGCCACTGTAGAGATCAAATGAGAATCTATACATCAAAACTCACAAAAAGAGGAATGTTCTCCTCTTGCTGCCGAAGCATCTAGAACCATGCTCTGCACACAGATGGTGATACATAAATATGAGCTCAGTAATTAAAGAAATGATTGTTAGATGATAAGTGATTTGGCATCAATAGCATAGTCTGTTATTTTAAAGATGAATCCAGGCTTTAGGATACCTGGGTTCTGGCCTCACTACTCTTTGACCTAAAAGAATTCCTTATACTCTTTAATACTGAGTTCTTTCTCCCTGGGACGCTTTTTTCCTCAAGCTGCATGGCTCACTTATCCTTCAAATCTGTATTGAAGACTTTTCAGTGAGGACTTTCCAGAACACGTGCTTAAATCTGCAAATCGTTTCTTCTCTGTTTCTCTAGATTACTTATCACAACCTGCCATGCTGTCTATCTTACTTGTTTGTTTAGTATGTATTTTCTCCCCTCTTTAATAAACCCCATAAGAGCAGGGGTTTTGTTTATTGTGTTCCCTCCTCTCTTGAGGATCTAGAGCAGTGCCCTGTACATGGGAGGCATTAAAAGTTTTGTCGAGTAAATGAATGTATATGTAAATGTGTAAGTTGAGAGGCTAGAGTAAGAGAACTTTAATTGTCCTTATCAGTACTACCATTCCATAGCAAATGCTTCCAATTTCTATTTTGTTCCAATATTAACCTATCTTTAAAAAGATTTTAGGTCTCTCACTAGAAGAGCTAACTTCACCAATAATGACATTCCACATGATTTTTAAAATGAGACCAGTAAATACAAATATGTCCTTTAATAGTGTCATGTTTAATTAGCAAAAGAGTTTTATTCTTTGAAAATTGGAAAAACTCTGAAGACTGTGAGAGGAAAATAAAACAACCTAAATAACCCAATGTGATTATTAAATTATGAGAGGAAGATGGGAAATTTTCATGTACTCCTCAGAAATGTGATAAACATAACAATTCACGGTTTTTTTTTTTAAGGAATTATTTACTTTGGCTTCTTTTATTTTGTTGTCATTGTTGAATGGCTAAGTCTGGTCTGACACTTTGTTACTCCATGAATTGTAGCATTCCAGGCTTCCCTGTCCTTCACAATCTCCTGGAGTTTGCTCAAACTCATGACCATTAAGTTGGTGACATCATCTTTTATTTAAATTTCATTTACTACATAATGGATAGAAGCTTTAATTATGACAGAAAAATTGCCAGGTATACTTACGGATTTTTCAGGACAAGATTTAACACTTTCTTTTTAATTATTTGATCCTAAAGTTTAGTGTGTTTCTGTGGAGTCCTTGCTTCAGGAATTACAGTCAATTTTAGCATTGGTGGTATAGTCATACAGTTCAGTTCAGTTCAGTCGCTCAGTTGTGTCCGACTCTTTGCGACCCCATGAATCGCAGCACGCCAGGCCTCCGTGTTGATCACCAACTCCTGGAGTNGGAGTGACTTAAATTTAGGTTTTCTCAGAAATACACTGGAAAGCAGCATCTCTCTTCCCAACTTGCACAGATGTTTATTGACCTTTGTCCACTTAAGTCAGTGAAAAGTCAGTTTTGGGCTAGGAGACTAGAAGGCTGGTACTCTAGTTCAATGGAGTTTTGTCCTATAGTGCCTCTGACTTCTGATTCTTTAACTGTAATAAATATAGAATGAATAATGACCTTCATTAGATTGTCATTACCTTGCTGTCAGTGAAAGAGGCCATTGCTTGGTCTTTCTTGATTTTTTCTCTAGAGACCTTATAGGCCTCTGACATGCTACTTTTAACTCAGAAGAAGGAAAACATGTCTGACTATAATTTGGGATTCTGCAACCAGTTGACCACAGTAGAGACATAGGCAATAAATCATTATTTCAGCTCTGTAATATTTGCCTACTGTGGCAGAAATAATCCTATGTGTTCATCAAACTACTCCATTATTTTCTGGACATGCAGAAAGACTATATTTTCTTATCATGTTTGTATGTAGATGAAGCATATGACCAGTTCTGTACAATGGGTTGTAAGCAAGGTTATATATCCTCATTGGAGACAAGGCCCCTTACATCTTCAATGAGATCTTCTAAACTCTCTTCTCTTGTCTCCTACATGGATAGAGAGCATTCAGTGGAGATGGTCTATGAAAGATGATGCCTTGGTCCCAGAGTAACTGCATAGTCAGAAATAGCTATTCTGAAGCTTGTATTGATAAGAACTGAACTTACTCTCTTTAAGGTTTAAAGTTGATTCTTATAGCACTTGGAAGGCTTCCCTTATAGCTCAGTTGGGAAAGAATCTGCCTGCAATGCAGGAGACCCGGGTTGGATTCCAGGGTTGGGAAGATCCCCTGGAGAAGGAAATGGCAGCCCACTCCAGTATTCTTGCCTGGAGAATCTCATGGGCAGAGGAGCCTGGTGGGCTACAGTTCATGAGGTCGCAAGAGTCAGACATGACTTAGTGACTAAACCACCATAGCACTTGGACCTATGCTAAATAATATACTCCCCTTCATTCTTCAATTAACCAGCCAGTAATTATTCTGCATGGTTTGGTTTCCTTCTAAATTAAGGAACTAAACAGTAATTCATGTTAACAACTGATTTGACCATACAATCAGATTTTGAAATGGTTAGATTTGGGGCATGTGTTAACATGGACTGAAACTTAGCTCCAGGATTCATGTCCCTATACTGCTAATACATTTATAGGCGAGCAGAGAAAGAAAAGATTAAAGAACCACTACATATTATCAAAGATAATGTCTTACCTTTCATCCAGAGGCACATAGGAAAGTATTTAAAACATAGATTCACTAGGGCAGCTTACCAATTTACATATAAGTTTAAAAATTAGTGTTGCCCTGATAATGTGATCTCTTCTAAACTGTGTATTACCTTTGTTTCAAGGTCAAGTGGATGTAGCTAAGCCTCAAAGAAGAAATTTCCATAAAATTATGGGAAACTGAAAATAGTGTTTTATACTAGAACCCTGAAGAAGCTTAAATTATGGCTTTTAACTCTTCAAAAAGGGGGGAAATATTTCTTGTTAGAAAGAGTGTTTTATTCCTAAAATGATGCATGAGTTTATATACTTAAAAGGGCTTATTATTTATTTTCTTGTTATAAAATGAGAATGTTTATTCTTAGGAGTGTGTTGCTGAGTTTCTAAATGTTGGGGGTTTTCTATGTTTCTGTTATTGATTGTTTAATTCCATTGTGATCTGAAAGTATACTTTGTATGATTTCTATTTTTTAAATTTGTTTGTGTTTTATGACTCAGAATGTGGTCTGCCTTGATGAATGTTCCATGTGAGCTTGAGAAGGATGTGTATTCTGCTGTCTTTGGGTCAGGTATTCTATAAATGTCAATTAAATCCAGCTGATTGACAGTGCTGTTCAGTTAAATTATATCCTTACAGATTTTCTAGCTGATTCATCTGTCAGTTATTGATGGAGGATTATTGAAATCTCCAACTATAATTATGGGTTTGTGGATTCCTCTTAATCACTCAATCAGTTTTTGCCTCATGTATTTTGATGCTCTGTTGTTAGGTACATACATATTAATTATTATTACGTCTTTTTGGAGAATTGTCCCCTTTACAGTTAAGTAATGCTCCTCTTTTGTGGCTTTACAGGTGCTGCAGTGGTAAAGAATCTGCTTGCCAATGCAGGAGATGCAAGAGATGCAGGTTAAATCCCTGGGTTAGCCCTGGAAAAGGAAATGGCAATCCACTCCAGTATTTTTGCCTGGGAAATTCCATGGACAGAGAAGCCTGATAGGCTACAGTCCAGGAGTTTGCAAAGAGTTGGACATGACTAAGCACCCATGCACACACACACACACACATACACACACACAATGCCTTTCTTTATCTTTGATAAATTTCCTTTCTCTGAGGTCTGCTTTGACACTAACGTGGTTACAATGGAAACAGTGACAGATTTTATTTTCTTGGGCTTTGCAAGAGATGCAGGTTAAATCCCTGGGTTAGCCCTGGAAAAGGAAATGGCAATCCACTCCAGTATTTTTGCCTGGGAAATTCCATGGACAGAGAAGCCTGATAGGCTACAGTCCAGGAGTTTGCAAAGAGTTGGACATGACTAAGCACCCATGCACACACACACACACACATACACACACACAATGCCTTTCTTTATCTTTGATAAATTTCCTTTCTCTGAGGTCTGCTTTGACACTAACGTGGTTACAATGGAAACAGTGACAGATTTTATTTTCTTGGGCTCCAAAATCACTGCAGATGGTGACTGCAACCATGAAATTAAAAGATGCTTACTCCTTGGAAGAAAAGTTATGACCAACCTAGATAGCATATTGAAAAGCAGAGACATTACTTTGCCAACAAAGGTCTGTTTAGTCAAGGCTATAGTTTTTCCAGTGGTCATGTATGGATGTGAGTGTTGGATTGTGAAGAAAGCTGAGCGCCAAAGAATTGATGCTTTTGAACTGTGGTGTTGGAGAAGACTCTTGAGAGTCCCTTGGACTTCAAGGAGATCCAACCAGTCCATTCTGAAGGGGATGAGCCCTGGGTGTTCATTGGAAGGAATGATACTAAAGCTAAAACTCCAGTACGTTGGCCACCTCATGCAAAGAGTTGACTCATTGGAAAAGACTGATGCTGGGAGGGATTGGGGGCAGGAGGAGAAGGGGACGACCGAGGATGAGATGGATGGATAGCATCACCGACTCAATGGGCGTGAGTTTGAGTGAACTCTGGGAGTTGGTGATCGACACGGAGGCCTGGCGTGCTGCGATTCATGGGGTCGCAAAGAGTCGGACACAACTGAGCAACTGAACTGAACTGAACATTGGGTTGGCCAAAAAGTTCATTGGGGAACAGTATGAAAACCTGAGTGAACTTTTTGGCCAAACCAATACATACAGATGGTAGTGAACAGTTAAGTACTACAGAAAAGTTTAAAATGAAAAGCAACCATCTCTAGGCCTTGCTTGTCACACCTTCAGAGACATTTTCCAGGTCAACCTCTTTAACCTTTTTTAGTTCTTTGGGTGTTTATCTTAGTAAGTCTAAATAATATGCTTATGCATCTATTCTTGCTTTATCAACTTTAAATTATGTCTATTTACAACTTTCTATGAAAAATGTAGATTTTATTCAATACTGTTAACCCTAATTCCCCATCTCTTACTTCTGTTTTTTATTATGCAAACTGTATGATTTCCTATTGATTGTTATTATAACTTCCAATAATATACATAAAACTCCACATACTCCATATATTCCCCATGTTATTATTGTTTTTATTGTTTGCTTTTGCAGCTTTAAATAATGTACCTTAAACTCTATGTCATGCCCTATAAGTTTTAACTGTCATCTTTCTACTTTCTACATTGTGAGATGAATATATCCCCCCATTTTTCTGTTTCTTCCTTCCACTTCTCACCTATCATCAACTTTTCTTTTATTTTACATTGTCAAGGCTGCTAAAGCTTTCATTCCAATTTGTAGTCCTATTTAAGTATTTCATGCTTCATGTAAAGATTGTAAAAGGTAAATAGCAAAAACTTTTTCATGGTGATGAAAATCTTATTAACTCTTCCATCAACTAATATTTACTTTTCCATGGACTGAATGCCATCAGTCTTGGATCCTTTAAAGAGAAATGTTCCTAGGAGCAAGGCAAACTCTAGTTGCATTTCTTAGAGTTCATCAGTTGCTTCAAAACATATAATAATTTTTTTAAGTTTCCAATTAGCTTGACTAAAATTTAAAAACCTCGTGGAGAATCCTAGAGCCTATTACACAGAGTGAAGTAAGTCAGAAAGAAAGAAACAAGTATCATATATTAATACATATATGTGGAATCTAGAAAGATGGTACTGATGAAGCTATTTGCAGGGCAGGAATAGACATAGAGACAGTCATTAACAGACTTGTGGACACAGTTGGGGAAAGAGCGTTTTATTTACTTTTCCATGGACTGAATGCCATCAGTCTTGGATCCTTTAAAGAGAAATGTTCCTAGGAGCAAGGCAAACTCTAGTTGCATTTCTTAGAGTTCATCAGTTGCTTCAAAACATATAATAATTTTTTTAAGTTTCCAATTAGCTTGACTAAAATTTAAAAACCTCGTGGAGAATCCTAGAGCCTATTACACAGAGTGAAGTAAGTCAGAAAGAAAGAAACAAGTATCATATATTAATACATATATGTGGAATCTAGAAAGATGGTACTGATGAAGCTATTTGCAGGGCAGGAATAGACATAGAGACAGTCATTAACAGACTTGTGGACACAGTTGGGGAAAGAGCGTTCAGTTCAGTTCATTCCCTCAGTCATGTCTGACTCTTAGTGACCCCATGGACTGCAGCATGCCAGGCCTCACTGTCCATCGCCAACTCCCGGAGTTTATGGAAACTCATGTCCATTGAGTCGGTGATGCCATCCAACCATCTTGTCCTCTGTTGTCCTCTTCTCCTCCCTCCTTCAGTCTTTCCCAGCATCAGGGTCTTTGCATCAGGTGGCATGAGTCAGTTCTTTGCATTAGGTGGCCAAAGTATTGGAGTTTCAGCTTTAGCATTAGTCCTTTCAATGAATATTCAGGATTGATCTCCTTTAGGATGGACTGGTTTGATCTTCTTGCAGTCCAAGGGACTCTCAAGAATCTTCTCCAACACCACAGTTCAAAAGCATCAATTCTTCGGCCCTCAGCTTTCTTCACAGTCCAACGCTCCCATCCATAAATGACCACTGGAAAAACCATAGCCCTGACTAGACGGACCTTCGTTGACAAAGTAATGTCTCTGCTTTTTAATATGCTGTCTAAGTTGGTCATAACTTTTCTTCCAAGGAGCAAGCGTCTTTTAATTTCATGGCTGCAGTCATCATCTACAGTGATTTTAGTGCCCACCAAAATAAAGTCTATCACTGTTTCCCCATCTATTTGCTATGAAGTGATGGGACCAGGTACTATGATCTTAGTTTTTCTGAATGTTGAGTTTTAAGATAACTTTTTCACTCTCCCCTTTCACTTTCATCAAGAGGCTCTTTAGTTCTACACTTTGTGCCTTAAGGGTGGTGTCATCTGCATTCTGAGGTTATTGTTGTTTCTCCTGGCAATCTTGATTCCAGCTTGTGCTTCATCCAGTCCAGCATTTTGCATGATGTACTCTGCATATAAGTTAAACAAGCAGGGTGACAATATATAGCCTTGACGTACTCCTTTCCTGATTTGGAACCAGTCTGCTGTTTCATGTTCAGTTCTAACTGTCACTGCTTGACCTGCATACACATTTCTCAAGAGGCAGGTGAGGCAGTCTGGTATTCCCATCTCTTAAAGAATTTTCCAGTTTCTTAGGATCCACACAGTCAAAGGCTTTGGCATAGTCAATAAAGCAGAAGTAGATGCTTTTCTGGAACTCTCTTGCTTTTTCTAGGATCCAGTGGATGTTGGCAATTTGATCTCTGGTTCCTCTGCCTTTTCTAAATCCAGGTTGTACATCTGGAAGTTCACGGTTCAGGTACTGTTGATGCCTGGCTTGGAGAATTTTGAGCATTGCTTTGCTAGCGTGTGAGATGAGTGCAATTGTGCAGTAGTTAGAACATTCTTTGGCATTGCCCTTTTGGGGGGATTGGAATGAAAACTGACCTTTTCCAGTCCTGTGGCCACTACTGTTTTTTCCAATTTTGCTGGCATATGGAGTGCAGTCCTTTCACAGCATCATCTTTTAGGATTTGAAATAGCTCAACTGGAATTCCGCCACCTCCACTAGCTTTGTTTATAGTGATACTTCCTAAGGCCCACTTGACTTCACACTCCAGGATATCTGGCTCAGGGTGAGTGATCACACCATTGAAGTTATCTGGGTCATTAAGATCTTTTTGTATAGTTCTTTGTATTCTTGCCACATCTTCTTAATATCTTCTGCTTCTGTTAGGTCCATACCATTTATGTCCTTTATTGAGCCCATCTTTGTATGAAATGTTCCCTGGTATCTCTAATTTTCTTGAAGAGATCTCTAGACTTTCCCATTCTATTGTTTTCCTCTATTTCTTTACATTGATCGCTGAGAAAGGCTTTCTTGTCTCTCCTTGCTATTCTTTGAACTCTGCGTCAAATGGGTCTGTCTTTCCTTTTTTCCTTTGCCTTTCACTTCTCTTCTATTTGCAGCTATTTGGAAGGAGGGGAAGGGATGAATTGAGATAATAGTATGGAAACATATGCATTACCTTATGTGAAATAGATAGCCAATGGGGAGTTGCTGTATAACACAGGGAGCTCAGCCTCGTGCTCTGTGACAACCTAGAGGGGTGAGGAGGTATGGAGGGAGCTTCAAGAAGGAGGGGACATATGTATACCTATGGGTGATTCATGTTGGGTGTGTGGCAGAAACTAGCACAGTATTGTAAAGCAGTTATATTCCATTTAATTTAAGTTCATTTAAAAAATAACCTGACAATGTCAAGAATGTGGAGCAACTAAAATTCTCAGATACTGTTGGTCAGACTGTTCGTTGGTATAGGTACTTGGGAAAATAGTTTAGCATTGTCTATTAAAACTGAACATATGTGCATTTATGATCCAACTCCTCCACTCTCACATATATGTTCCAGAGAAGACTGAGTTTAAGAATATCCATCACAGCACTATTTATAATAACCAAATCTGGAAGTGTCTGAGCTTCCCTGGTAGCTCAGACAGTACAGAATCTGCCTGCAATGTAGGAGACCGGGGTTCGATCCCTGGGTCAGGAAGACCCCCTGGAGGAGGAAATGGCAACCCACTCCAGTATTCTTGCCTGGAGAATCCCACTGACAGAGGAACCTGGCAGGCTACAGTCCATGGGGTTGCCAAGAGCCAGACACTGCTGAGTGACTAAGCATGCAGGCTGAGGTAGGGCAGGTGTTGTCATTTATAATACCCAAATCTCAAGGTAATCCAAATATCTATCAACAATGGAATGAATTAATACATTGTGATACATTCATAAAATAAAATACTATACAACAATGAGAATTGTTGCTGTTTGCAATACATAAATAATATGGAATAAAAGAAGACAGATATAAAAGATTAATATACTCTATGACTCGTTTTTAAGACAGGAAGAAATATTCTATAGAGTGTTAGAAGTAGCATTGTGAGTAACTAGGATTGTTGTTGTTTAGTCACTCAGTTGTGTCCAACTCTTTGCAACCCTCTGGACTGTAGCCCACTAGGCCCCTCTGTCTACGGGATTTCCCAGGCAAGAATACTGGAGTGAGTTACAATTTCGTACTCCTTAAAATGGTTCTTTTAGGGGTCAAATATAAGTGGCTTATTTTCTATTGGGTTCAAAAATAATTTTTAAAGATATCTTTTTAATATAAATTTATTTATTTTAATTGGAGGCTAATTACAATATTGTATTGGTTTTGCCATACATCATCATGAATCTGCCATGGGTGTACACGTGTTCCCCATCCTCAACCCCCCTCCCTCCTCCCTCCCCGTACCATCCCTCTGGGTCATCTCAGTGCACCAGCCCCAAGCATCCAGTATCATGCATCGAACCTGGACTGGTGATTTATTTCATATATGATATTATACATGTTTCAATGCCATTCTCCCAAACCATCCCACCCTCTCCCTCTCCCACAGAGTCCAAATGGAGTATTACTCAGCCATTAAAAAGAATACATTTGAATCAGTTCTAATGAGGTGGATGAAACTGGAGCCAATTATACAGAGTCAAGTAATCCAGAAAGAAAAACACCAATACAGTATACTAACACATATACATGGAATTTAGAAAGATGGTAATGATATCTTTTTATTTATTTGTCTACACCAAGTCTTAGTTGTGGCATGTGGAATTTAGCTCCCTGACCAGGAATTGAACCAGGGCCCCCTGCATTGGGAGCATGGAGCCATAGCCACTGGAGCACCAGGGAAGTTCTCCCAAATAGTTTTTAATTAAATTACATCTTTTATTCTCTTCTTTGTAACTTTCTTTGTAAAGTTTGTACCCACTTCCTACTTTGCCTCTCTTTTGTGGTCACTTTAGTTTTCCATAACCCATTGGACTATGAGTCAGCATCAAGCTAGTAGTTTGTCAAAGTAACAGCTGTAAGCATTTCAACTTTCCCATCCCATGACACATTTGATCATTTTCTTCTTTTTCATGGCAGTTGATAAGGCCAGTCAACAGAGTATATCTCTTCTCGTAATTTGTTTTTTACTTAGAATCCTAATTAGCATAAAGGCAGTTAAAAAGTCATTTCTATGTGGAATACTTACTACCAAGGTTGAGAGACACTGTGTTTAACATTTAATTGGTTTATAGTGCTGTGAGGCTAGTCTTCAAGGTCATAAAAATCTTACTTATGAACATACCCATAAAAATGCTAACAGCTGTTTTAAAAACATCAAAGTTGCATTTGCTTCCTGAGCAATGAGGAGTTGTTACTTGCACAAAATACCAAGTCGAATATATCTTTGTGTTCTTTTGATTAGCAGAAGTAAACCTGACCCTGTCCCCAAGAACAAATGAGTTGCCTGCAAATGTGACTTCTTTTTATTCCCCTAACATCACCCCATGCATGAACCAATTTGCCAGTCATTCAGATTATATTGGCAAGATGTTAAGACTGGCTTGTGAATCTGCTACAGCCTCACAGCCTCCTCTCATACAACAACTTGTTAGCTCAGTGCTCCATTGCCAATAAAGTACCTAACCCTGTATTGTCTCCTAACTTTCTCCCTTTCCCTAACCTCCCGTCCACCAGAACTCATTTTCTTTTTTTTTTTTTTTACAGAAGCCAGAGTGACCATCTAAACATGTAAAATGCAATGTTCTAGTCTCTGTTTAAATTCTATAAAAGGCTTTCTACTGCCTTTAGAATAAAATTCAAACACTCTACATGATCCACCCTCTAGCTCATAATCTTCTTATTCCTAGCTTAGCACTGGCCATTCTTTCTGTCTACAGTGCTCGGCCCACAGATTTTCCCATGGCCATATCAGTGTGAATTCAACTCAGTGGTTACAGATTGCAAGAGGTTTTCAAAGGAGATGCTTCACTCCCATGGCCAGGGTGTCCACAGATTGTAACTCAATTTTATTTTGCCTGAAATTATTAATCACGTTTCTGGACTTGATGTTTGCCCTCATCATTCTCACCCAATGCTAGATTATAAATTCTATTAAAGTAGGTATTTTTTTCATCTTGAATTCTGCCTGTTGCTTTTAAATAAGACAGTCCTGGTATGAATGAATAAATACAACTAGTTTGATAAATGCTATTCTGCCTGCAATGTGGGAGACCTGGGTTTGATCCCCGGGTTGGGAAGATCCCCTGGGGAAGGGAAAGGCTACCCACTCCAGTATTCTGGCCTGGAGAATTCCATGGACTGTATAGTCCACGGGGTCTGTAGAGTTGAACACGACGGAGCGACCTTCACTTTACATCTCTTCTTCACTCTGGATATAGGTCCCCACTCAAAATTATCACCAATTTATTATCAATGCTTCACGTTTCCTTAAAAAGGTAGTCATATACGCAATCATACCTTTTACTATATGTCCATTGTATTTATTATTTATGGATTAGTACAGAGTGCCCTCAAAACTTATGGTTTAAAATAGCATTTTAATAGTTATCTCAGTTTCTGTGGATCAGAAAACTAGGAATGGC